>JAEANM010024357.1:0-11172 GCA_017656035.1 Myanophis thanlyinensis
CTTGCCCTGACTTGAAGCAGAAGGCACCAGCCTGAAGATGGCGAGTGGGATCTCGCCGAAACGTTGCGAAGAGATTCCCAAACTTACACGGGAAAAGACCCGAATAGACCTAGTAAACCTGCATACCTACACCCATGAAAATCTACAAAAACATATATAGTATATTTATATTTATATATAAATATATAAAAATAAATATAAATATAAACCAGGCTTCATATGTTATATATGTTATATTTCCTTATAAGATGAAACAAAATTCCCATATTGTTTAGAGGGGGGGAGGGATTGTGGTAATTATAGTTTTGCAGTTTTAAAACTTGACATCTGAGTTTAGAAAAATTGGCTTTTTATGTTAGTGGTGTTCTTAAGGTTTTTTTTTAATTTAAGAAAGCAATTTATAGTATTATTTATTTACATCCTGTGTCTCTGAAATTTTACTTGCTTCTTCAAAGTGGCAATTTAACGTTTTTCATCTTACTTGCAGTTTTTATATGAAAACCCAGGTAACAAATTCATATAATTTAAAATGCAGCAAGCAGTTATAGGATGATGATGGCGATGATGATGAACTTGGAGTGCAGTTTTATTTTTTTGGGAGGCCTGGTAGAAGCTTGAAATGAGGGCTCTGAATAACCACAGATACATCTTTCTATTTGACAGACAGCATGGCGTAGTGGTTGAAGCATTTAGAATCAGAACAAGAAGACCCCTCATTCATCCACGGAAACATACTGGGTTATGCTGGGCCACCTATTTTCTCTCAGCCCAAGTCTACTTCACAGGGCTGTTGTGTGACAAAAAGAAATAGGTTTTATACTGCATTAGGCATAATGCAGTATAATATTAAAAAAATAATAACATACAATTTGCTTCCAAAGTTCTTGCAGAACAATCAAGGGTTGACATTCGAATAAATCACTGATCTACTCATACATAATACCTACATTACGATTTATTAGACAAACTAAAGTGACCTACCTGGTTTAGACATATTGCAAAACCACAATAGATGATGTTATCGTTATGCTTGTCCAAAAACAAACTACATTCTATTTTAGCATTGTTTCAAAGAAGTCAGACAAGGCACTGATACAAATTCAAAGTACATCAGGAGAGAATATGGGGATCTTTGACAGCTTGTTTTGCTTGATTATGATTCTGGTGGTTCTGGGTTCTTAACAGAATTGAAATGACCAGCTTCAGTATTAATGTGTTTAATTTCTTTTACTCAATGATTAATTTCATAACATATTGTCTATGTTTTCACTTCTTTCTGGTTTTATTTGTAACTAAGATGTCAATATTTCTGTTCCCAAAGGAGTGTATTTAGACCAAACGAACTAATATCAAATGTGGTGTTATTTGTGAAGAGAGAAAGCCATATATTTTTTCTCTGCAATTTACACTTTCATCACTGATCATGTTTGTGCAGAATGCTAAGACAAATTCATCAAATTAAGAAAGCCCTTATCGAATATATTCTTCTTAAACTGAGCTTTTCCAATTATTGTCAGTTCTTGCTTTCTGAGCTTTCATTTTTTGAGCTTTCACTTGTTTGACAGGAAATTAGGTTCCTTAGACTGATTTGATATTCTTGACAAACAATACATCTTCCTTTTGTAAAAAGTTTTGCTTGGAAAATCTATTAAGCAATTAGCGGCTGTGATAACTGAGAGCAGAAATAGCGTGCAGGCTGGATTGGATTAGTTAACAGGCAGCCTCCTCATGAAAAGCCAGGTTTCTTTCTTCACAAATACTGCAGGTATGTCCGTCTTTCTTCATCTTCTGGAGAGAAGAGCTTAGCCAGTCTAGTGGCTTCTTTGTCTAATGCAGTGTTTCTTAAACTTTTTGCTGTCAGGCCTCTTCTTTTAAAAATTATGCAGGACCTCAAAAGACTTTCTGTCTCTCTGTGTTTTTTATATTTATCAATATATTAATAGTTACAATTGATGCATTTTTAGAATATTTAGTTTATTGGGTCCATGTAAAAATAATACTGAACCCCTTAAATATTATCATTAATGAAATATTTTTCATGAAAAAAAATCCTATATTTTTTAACAATCAGAGAATAATGAGAAGAGTGACGCTGTTTTATATTTTTGCAAATATCTTCAATATCTAGCAAGTAATTTTGGTTTGACAAAGCCCTCATAGAGTTTGGGGGCCTCAGAAAACCCTTTAAGAAACACTAGTCTGATAGCTAGAGGTACCATGTTTGTCTCACTGCTATTTCTTTCCCATATTTAGAACATTGTACCCAATGCTCCACTTATTTTTGTAGAAATTGTTCTCACTGTCAAAAATTTTCCCCTCAGTTCTAGCTGCCTTCTCTCCTTGATTAGTTCCCATCCATTGTTTCTTGTCTTGTCTTCAGGGGCTTAGGAGAATAGAATCCTTCTTTGTGGCAGCCTCTCATATATTGGAACACTGCTGTCATGTCATCCTTGGTTCTTATTTTATTGCTGGAAGACAATTTTATATATTTTATTATTATTTATTATTTCATTGTTGGAATACTTTAACTGAATTTGGTACTAAATAAAATTTTAAATGAATATTAAAAAATGGATATTTCCAAAATTTTGATTCGGTACAGAATGTAATTTGCAAGAAACAAACTAAACTGATGTAATTATAAGAAATAGGTACATGTGTGCATTTGATATGATCAGAACTGTAATTTACAGAGCTGTGTGCATGCCTAAAATAGTATGTTTCTAGGTTGGTTCAGTGAAAGCTAATGTGTAAGGTTGAAGGCCATACTAGGTTGTGGGGGTGGTTGAAAGGATAAAATGGATGTTTTATACTCTGAAAGACTTAAAGCTGTTTTCCCCCTAGCCTCAAGAAAGTGTCAACAAAAGAAGGTTGATAAACTCTATGCATTCCCAAGCCACCTTTTTTGCATCTCTGTTTTAAGAAGATTTTATAAACTAAATCAATCTTGTTCACCTTGTTCTTCTAAACTGTTTAAATTGGTGGCTATCACTTCTAATAGCATCTAATAGCATATTCACTCTTTAACTACATGTTGTGTAAATAACATCCTTTATTCAATCCTGAATGAATAACTTAATTCAAATATTATTAAGAGAAAAACCTCTGTCCTCTTTTTCCATACTGTGAAGGAAATTTCCCAGTATGCCTTAACTTTAAAAGATACAAGCATTAGTCTTAAATATCTGTGCCATTTTTTTGTTTCCTGTAAAACTTCATTGCAAAAGCAGCATGTATATTAGTTAAAACTCAATGTTGTTTGCATGTTGATATAAGAATTCATATAATTAAAAGGTATTAAAGGTTGTATAACAGAAAATTAAAAGAGCACTTCAGATACAGGTTAGTATGATACCTATATTAATGGCAGGGAATTAATAATCCTATGTGACAAAAATGAGCCAGCAGTGTGCCACAGCCACCAAAAAAGGCCAATGCAGTCCTATGCTGTATTAACAGAGACATTGTATCAAGATCATGTGAAGTGATAACTTAATACCACTTTATGCTGCACTGGTAAGACCACTCTTGGAATACTATGTCCAGTTTTGGTCACCAGGATATAAAAAAGATAGTAAGATTCTAGAAAAGAAGAGAAGAGTGGCAAAAATGATTAGAGAACTGGAGGCTAAACCATACAATAAATAGTAGCAGCACCTTGGTATGTCTAGTCTAATGAAAAAAGGGACTAAGGATGACATAACAGTTTTCAATATTTGAGGGGCTGTCACAGAGAGGAGAATCAACCTATTTTCTGAGGGCAAGAAATGCTTAAGAGCTATCCAACCTAGAACTTTCCTATCATTGAGAACAATTAATCAGTGGAATTAACCCCTAAACTAGGGAAACAGGTTTGCCTCCAGAAGTTGTGGGTGCTCCCATCACTGGAGGGTTTTAAGAAGAGATTGGACAACCATTTGTCCAGAATGTTACAGGATCTTTTGTTTGAGCAGGGGGTTGGACTAGAACAGGTGTTCCATATCTGTGGCCCCTGAAGGGTTTGCAACCGGGCCACTGAAATGGCCAGTGAGCGCGCACATACACACGCATCCTTACTTGCATGAATGACGGGCCCACATGCACAGACTCTCCATTTAAGTGAGTGGCAGGTGTGATGCGTGCACAAATGGATTTGCACAAATGGATATGCGCGTACATTTGCTGACCACGACCGCAGAACAATCCCTTCTCCCCCCTTTCCCCCACCTCTCCACAGAGCCGGAAACATTGGAGAACTTTGGACTAGATCCAGGGTCTCTTTCAACTCTGTTGTTTTGTATTCTGTATAAATGTCAACCTAGTGTGCAGTTGCTGTTAAAAAGTAAATCCCATGCTGGGATACAGCATTTATGAACTGGAATTAAAATAGCCAACATAATTAAAAGTTTATATAACTCAATGGTGTGATAAGACGATTATGGACATTTCTGGTTCTCGCATCTGTTAACGACTACTTTGTTCAAGGGTTTGAATCAAAGACAATTGATTATCTGTGACCGGTCAGGCTAAACATCTTGACACTTGCCTAGTTTGACTATATGAAGAGTTCTTAGTCTTTCTAGGTGAGACTTCTCCCTTTAGCTCAGCTCTATCAAAATAGAAAATAAGGTTTTATTTTTTTAATATTTTATTCAGAACAAAGTTAAAATAAAACTTTATTTTCTGTGTTTATCAAATTTATGTAGCCACCCATCTCACAAAAATTAACTCTGGCCAGTGATATATTGAGAGATGCGTTGGGGAAAAATATATTAGGCTGTTTAACTCAACAGCCACGGTGATAGATCATAAAAACTATATTGATCTTGAAAAGCTGTCTAGCCATTTGGTCTTACATGCAGGCATTGGTTCAGTGAGAAATTCCTTTATAAAATCAACTATTGAAAATGTATAGACACATAAGCGAGTTTATTGGGGAAAGGGAAATAGAAGAAAAATAAGAAAACATCATCATTAGAGTATTATGGCACTAAGGAAGCACACTTTTTAACACTTGGCACTGAATATTACAGTTTCTCTGTTGGAGAAGTAAAGAGCTACAACAAATAATATTAAAAAGCATTCCCCTTCCTTTTTTCTGCCCAAACTATGGCCTACAATTCTCACTATGCTGAACCAAGTCTGGTGCAGAGGTTTAGTTAAAATATTGCAGTCCCATTTCAGAGACACTCTTATTTATTGATAACACTGAAAATTGAGTAAAAGGAAAAATTGTATGCCTCTTTTTTTCTAGTGTATTCTCTTCCAATCTTGAAGAACATGTAAGTCAATGAAGTAGACTCCCAGAATTCTCACCTATAGGTTTGCTGGATTGATCTGGGAATTGAAACATATACTTGAATATGTATCATATACAGATATTGAAACATATCTGGAGGGCACAAAGGTTCCTACAAATGGGAAAGGTTGAAATTATTGTACCTGTATGTATTGAGCTTTAGTCACAAGAACCTTGGGCAAAAGTCCCTGGGATAATTTTATTGTATCTGATATATTGTTACAAAAGGACTACATATATTGTGCTTTGTTTCTTAAAGTAGAATCCATGTTAAATTTTCCTTCTCATAAACTATGTTGGAAATCCAAGTCTCTGTTAGAAGATCAAATTTTGAGAAACAGAATTAGTATTTTTTTAAAAAATCACCCATAGTCTCATGTCAGATTAATATTTTGATATTTTTTAAAAGATTCTCGTGTGGAACTAATTGTATATGCCTCTTGCTTAAAAAAAAAACCCTTCCCTTTGAAGATTATAAAATTAGACCTAATGCATTGTTTATTTTAATGGTATGAACTTACACAAATCAGATCTACTGAGATGGGGGGAAGTTTTCCTATCACATTTACTTAAGTTTGCACTGCTCATAACTACAACAAAATCAAAAATAAATAAAACTAATCAGATTATTCAAACATATGTATTGTGCATACATACATCGTGTGTTCTTTTAAGAGAATTAAAGTAAAAGGAATTGGGTAAGAATTTTGCACAGCTTTCATATTTCATAGCAGGGAAAAGTCTGTGAAGAAATTGAAACTTATTTTTCTCCAATGTGCTGAGGAAGAGAATCCAAGCACGGCTAGTCTCTCTGTCCTCCATGCTCATGGCTGAGTCAATCAATCCTTTTAGACATGCCTTCTTCCTCTTGGCTCCCAGTTTCCGACTCAGTCCTTTCCACGAACGGGTCATCAACAAGATGCCCCTGGATTTCATGACAGAAATAAACAGCAGTTTCAGTCCAAGAGACCATTCCAGGGATCGGGGACCTGACACTACTAACATTCCAAGTGACTGCAAGTATGACCCTCCCATTGGTGGCCGGCCGCTTGAGTCTCTTCGCAAACCAATGGGAGGTGATCACAACAGAAGTCTGGGTCCTCAACACCATAAGGTTGGGACTCACTTTGGACTTTATATCTACGCCTCCAAGCTGCTTCATTCATTGCATCGTTCCCATGAAATGACATCTCATAGAGGTTGCAATCAACCACCTGCTCAGCATCCAGGCTATCAAAAAGATGCCAGGGGACCAGCAGAGACACAGGTTTTATTCTATCCTGTTCATCATTCTGAAGGCTTTGGGGGGTTGGGGCCATCCTGGATCTCAAGAAGCTGAACAACTTCATTCAATACAAAAGATTCAAGATGCACTCCCTTCAATCCATTCTGGACAGTGTCGGGGAAGGAGAGTTCCTCACCTCCATAGGCCTGACAGAGGCATGTCTTCATGTTCCTATCCTGTCGGCCCACAGACAGTTTCTCAGATTCTCATATGTGGGAAGACACTTCCAATAAAAGGCCCTCCCATTTGTCCTTTCATCAGCGCCTAGGACCTTCACCAAAATTCTGGCAGCACACCTCAGATACCAGTCAGAGTTCAGTGCTACCTGGACGATATTCTGATCCAATCATCCTCCTGTCACCAGGCAACAAAAGATCTCCGGGTGGTGATCTGGGCACTTCAGGACCATGGCTTCTTGATCAATGTCAAGAAAAGTCACATGACTCCCACTACTCATTTCCAATATTTGGGGGTGATCATAGATACAGACTCATGCCAGGTTTTTCTTTCCAAGGAGTGTCAGCAGAGCATCGTAACTTTGGTGAACCAAATCAGGTCGACCAATCAGGTGTCATTGGCTTCCCTCTCCCAGCTTCTGGGAAAAGATGGTGTCCTACATATCCATAGTTCCTTGGGCACATCTCCATGCCCGGACATTATAGTGGTTTCTTCTCCCCATTCGTGAACAGGCTGTAGCAATGCAAATATCAAGGTTCACATTCCACAGGAAGTGATTTGATCACTGCAATGGTGGAAGTCACAAGCCATTACGAAGGGCAGTACCTTCAGGGAGCCCAAATGTCTGGCAGTCACCTCAGACGCCAGTCTGTTCAGGTGGGGTGCACATCTAAGGTCACTGATGGCACAGAGCCAATGGACTCAAGCAGACAAACAATACAGCATCAACTGGCTAGAGCTGAGAGTGGCTCATTTGGCACTCCACCACTTCCAGGACACGGTCTCGGGACACCATATCCTGTTTCTGACAGACAACGTGGCCACCAAGGCTCACATCAGCCGTCATGGGGGCACCCATTCCAAGCCCCTTATGAGAGAGGCGGAGCGTCTGGGCCTCTGGATGAAGAAACATCTTCTCTCCATCAAGGCAGCTCACATTTTGGGAACAGCAAACGTGCAGGCAGATTGGCTCAGCAAGAGCAACGGCAGATCATTCCGAATGGCAACTGCACCCCAATCTATTCCAGAAGTTGTCAGATGGCCCTGTCTTGGATCTGTTCACCACTCCATTGAATACCCAACTCCCGAGGTTCTTCTCCAGATTTGATACTGCAGGTACGGAGGGGGTAGATGCGCTCCACAGTCTCTGGCCTCCAGGTCTACTGTAAGCCTTCCCTACCCTTCATTCTGGAGATAATCAGGAAAATTCTGGAGGAGAGGGTGGATATCCTCCTCCTGGCTCCTCATTGGCCCAGGTGCCTGTGGTTTGTGGACCGGGTGAGCCTATCGATCTCTTGCCCTTGGAGGATCCCTCAAGACAATGTGATTCTTCTCCAAGGGGCATTACTACATCCAGACCCTCAGTGGCTACACATGACTGTCTGGCACTTGAAAGGACAACCCTAAGACAAAGGAGTATTTCTACCAAAATAATCAAGATGATTCAAGCCTCCAGGAGACCCTCAACCACCAGAGTATATAACTCCACATGGCGTACATTCTGTGGCTGGTGTACTAAACATCAGATTGATCCCACAGCAGTGTCCATTGCCAAAATTATGGACTTTCTGCAGGATAAACCAACTATAGGGTGGTGGCTGAAAGCATGCATCGCTAAGGCTTATGAGCTTTACGCTCTTCCAGTACCAAGACATATTACAGCCCACTATAAGGAGTGCAGCTACGACGGTGACCTGGTCTACTCAAGCATCTATTGAAGAAATTTGTTGGGACGTGGTCGTCTCCATCCCCTTTTATCAGACACTACAGGTTGGACGTCTTCGCCTCTGATGAGGCGGCATTTGGCAGACAAGTACTTAAGCAAATGCATACTGAAAGGGGGACTCAGAACCAGACTTCTGCCCACCCTTGGAATGTCCAGCTTTGGTACATCCCATGCTTGGATTCTCTTCCTCAGCACATTGGAGAAGGGGCGTTGGTCTTACCTGATACACTCCTTCTCGATGTGTTGAGAAGAGAATCCAAACCCACCCTGGGAATTGCCTGGTCAAATCTTCGAGTCAATCACCTGGCCTTCACGAGAAACTGGGAGCCAAGGGAGGAAGAAGGTGTGTCTAAAAGGATTGATTGACTCAGTCATGAGCATAGAGGACAAAGAGACTATCCATGCTTGGGTTCTCTTCTCAGCACATCGAGCAGAAGGTATCAGGTAAGACCAACACCCCTTTTCCACAAAACTGGGGAGTAAGCAAGACCAAAGAGTTGTACACCACCACATTATTTTTTAGTTTATCTTGCATTTCTGTGGCTAAACTAATTGATAGCACATATGTCAAGCCTTACTTTATTATTTTCATAGTTCCTTCCCCAGCACAGACTGAGAGTTTCTTATTGTTTCAGGATGTTTCCAAAATTAACATAACATTAGAGATAAGGACCTGTCCTTTCCCAAGTTGGAGAAAGGGCTGGATTGGTTATACTATTTTTCTCCCAATTAAAATTGGAGTATGCCTGGTGTAAGTAATTTTACCACCACCCAACAGAATGAATTTGGTATTTATCTCTGTATAAGAAGTCCATACTACTAGAAAGGATGATGTTACCTAGTTTGGGTAGTGAAATGTCTGCAGGAAAACAACAAAGCTTAGAGAACCAAAGACCTCTCATTTCAACCCTGAGTTACAAATATACTTCTTTATTCGTATCTATATATATATAAAACTGTATTAAAACTCTCATGTCTAACTTTAACTGGGCAAAACAGTGCATCATAGGGCAAAATTTTTTAAATCAAGTTCAAGTTTTGTTTGTCACATACATGACACATATATGACATGCAGTGAAATGCTTATGCGACTGCAGAATCAAGGAAAGCAAGGAGAACAGTTTATTAGAAGGATAGGGATAGGGAGCAGTTAGAGGGAAGTGAACACAAGTAGAGAGAGAAGGAACAGAGACGAAACACAATGTCTGCTGTTATGACCAGTGTCCATCCAGTGCCACTGTCCCAGGTCTCCACAGCAGGTCTCGGCCCTCTCGGTGCTTGGCTGTTTTTCGAGGCCCTCTCAGTCCTTGGCTGTTTTCGAGGCTACTGCCTTCGCCTCGGCGTCTCTCATAGCCTCTTCCTAAGTGATCCCTTAGGTCCTCCACCTCAGTGTCTCCGCAGCTTCTCAAGGCCTCTTCCACCCCCTCTGCCATCCAGCCTGCCCTGATCTCCTGAGCCTGTCATCCCGGTGCCATCTTCTCTAGCTCTAGCTCTGTCCTTCATTTTCCTCTCAGGCCATGCCTCGGCCGGTTTAGATTGCTTAACGGTTGCTTAGCAGTTGCTTAGATGTTCCTTAAGGGTTGTTTAAAAGTTACTTAAATTATGATTAAATTATAATTAAATTTGGTTAAAAAAACCCTAAAACAAATAAAAAGAGGGTCAGAGCAGTCGCGACGGCTGCCTACCTCACCAGCGCTATCTTGGGAAAAAATAGACATTATATTGTAACTCCTAAAATTACAATGTATTCGGAATTATAAATTTAAGAATATAGAAAAATATCGGCCACGAAGTTGGACCAATTTAAAAAAAATCCTCACACATATTTGAATACTACTTTAAACTTCCCTTCTAAAAAACTTTTTGTGCCCGGTACTTCCAAGGCTACTGTAAATCAAGGTATTTTTAAATGGGCTAACTTGCAGAATGCATCAAAAACTATGACTCCAATGGAATTGAAATGTGGCAAATTTTATAAAATATTTGGACAATATCAGAAAACACTATGGCATATTACTGTGGACAGTTCTTGATATTGGAGACTGTTATACTGTTCAACATGAACTATTTTCAAGGCAAATACATTTCTGAATATCCCCTGAATTTTGGGGAACTTTTCCAGTGAAGAAAGTACGTTAGAAGCTCTGCCATAGTTGAAGGCATTGAGGAATCTGGTAAGGAAATATCTCTGAAACAATAACCCAAGGGATCAGAGGTTGCCTAGTTTTACATAAGAGTGGTGGTTCCATTTCATTTTGATTCTAAGAGTCTTTTTTGCCCTTTTAGTGAACTATTATTCTCTGCAGAATGTTATGAGGTAGATTTTGATGATTTTTGTAAAAGAACAGAATATAGATAATAATTGACTTACCACCACAATTGAGCCCAGAATTTATGTTGATAAGTGAGAAATTTGTTAAGTGAGTTATGTCCCATTTTACAACTTTTCTTGCCACATTTGTCAAGTGAATCACTGTCATTAAATTAGTCACGCAGTTGTTAAGGGAACCTGGCTTCCTTCCTCATTGATTTCGCTTGTCAGAAGGTCGCAAAAGTGGATCAGATGACCCTAGGACAATGCAGCTGTCATAAATATGAACCAGTTGTCAAGTACAGTGGTATCTCGAGGTACGAAATTAATCCGTTCCAGGGTGGCCTTCGTATCCTGAATTTTTCGTATGTCGAAGCAGCCCGTCCAGCCAAAAC
>JAEANM010024358.1:0-11172 GCA_017656035.1 Myanophis thanlyinensis
AGAAAGAAAGAAAGGGGCTGGAGACTGAAACATATGAAGAATGGTTCCAAGTATTGGGTATGTCTAGACTAGTGAAAAGAAGTACTAAGGGAGACATGATACTACTGTTCCAATATTGGAGAGGCTGTCTCAGAGAGAAGGGGGTCAAGCTATTCTCCAAAGCACCAAAAGGCAGGACAAGAAGCAATGGATGGAAACTAAATCAAGGAGAGAAGCAACCTAGGAGAAATTGCCTGACAGTTAGAACAATCAGTGGAACGACTTGCCTCCAGAAATTGTGGCTGCTCCGACACTGGTTGTTTTTAAGATGAGCTTAGACAACCATTTGTCTGAAATGATATAGGGTTTCCTGCCTGAGCAGGGGGTCAGACTAGAAGACCTTAAAGGCCCCTTCCAACTCTTTTATTCTTTTAGTCTGTTAAATGAATACATTTATGGTAGTGTCCAACAGCACCAGCTTTTTGTACAATATTCTTGTGTGAAAGCATATGTGTATGTTTTGAAATTTAATCATCAAATGTGACCAGTTAGTAGGCCATTTGATTAGCTACACTACAGGATCAATTTAGGCAATATAACAGTTGCTTGGATCAGTGGCATATAAGATATGGTTAATGTAACCTCTCTAACGCACATGCATATCACAGCCATTGCTTGTTTGTTTTAGCATGAGAATAAGAGTATTCCTAAACAACAGGACCCACAAAACAGGCCTGGCATGGAACTCCAGCAGCTAGCACAAACATTGGTTGTGCGTTGCCTCAGGTCCAGCCAGCCCAGCGGCCTTAATGATTTTGTCAGGTTGCCGCTTCCAAATTTGTGTGCAATTTCACACACAAGTACTCCCTATTGTTCTTCTGTCATGCATCAGCCTGGCAGGGTGAATTAATTGGGGAACCATTATTGCAATTATTGTAAAGATGTCACTTATTGAAAAAATGTCCGACTCAAGGAATGCTAATAACGTGCACGGTAGAGAAATATCACTTTGCAAAGAGAACAAGTGAGAGATAATAAAGAACAGATGTTTTATTTTTGGTAGCAGATTATTCTTTAAAAAAAAAACCTTCCTGCATCTAAAAAAAAATGCCCAGCAATCGTTTGTTTTTCTGCCAAAGATTTGACTGGCTTTAATATAAATGAATATGGAGATAGCGAGTTCTATGTCAGAGTGATAGACAATCGGCTTTATTAGGTGATTATTTATTAGGATTGTTATTATTAATGGTTAGCACATGGCTGAACTTCAACAATTGCCATATTTTTAACTTTCCCTCCTTGTCAGCACACTGTTTTCTAAGCACTAGTGTGTGTTATTACTGTAAACCACAAGTCAATTCTATGATAGGAATAATTAGGAAGGGACTGAAAATCAAACTGCCAGTTTATTAATGCCCTGATATAAATCTATGGCTTTCTAGAGTCAACCAATCAAGATGTAACCAAAGCCATCATCTCTGTACTATTATTACTATTACTAGCCCACCTAGATACTGGCAATGCCTCCTTCTTAGGCCTGAGAGAAAGTAACAGGACCAGGCTCACCCAGTCAGCTTCATGGGTGGATCTAGAATTCACAGCCTCCCGCCTTAACCATTCCATGAAAGTGGCTCCCTTGGTAGATCCATCCTCTTTAAAAATTTCCACTCCTGTTTAAAACCATCAAAAGTAAGTAGCCAAATGGATACATGGCAAAAACTTCGGGGGGGAAACTACAAATTAATGATGTCAACAGCATTTTATTTTGTAAAGAATTTTTTTACAAAATGTTTTATAGGTGGCATGTTCCAAAACATATTGCCTAAATGTAATGAAAATGTAAACAGATACTGGGTTCTTATTATCATATGTGGTAGACTTGTTCTATGGCAAAAAAAATACTGGTTAACGATAAAAAACATGGCTAGAAGACATGATAAAACGACAAATAGACTTAAAATCAGAGATGTTCTTGTCGGGTGTATAACCAGAAAAATATAATAAAATAATTACATATTTAATTTTACATGTGGTGATAGCAGTGAGAATTATGTTTGCATAAAATTGGAAAAATGAAAATATGCCTATAGAGAAAAACATAATAAAAAAATATTAGAATGTGCTGAAATGGATAGATTAACATTGAAAATTAAGGATAAGGAGAATGTACCCAGACAGTACACTGCCATTGCAGAAATGGAAATTTTATATAGAACAAACGAAATTGCACAATAAAAAATAATACTAAAAAAAAGTAAGTAGCCAACATAGCAACTTGTGGCAATGAACCCCACAGGACAATTCTGTGCTTTAGAAAGAACTTTTGTTCTAAGTTCCTTCCAGTCAGCTTCATTGGACAAGTCTTATTATGATGATAATTTGATCATTGTCCAAAGCCTTAATATAGCAAAAGCTGACATATACTGATTGCAGTTGCATACAATAAACTAGAAACTAATTGTTTCTGTATGCTAACTGCCAGAAACTATTTTATTCATATTTCACCATGGCCAAGGGCCATCAATTTGAAATATCATGCAAATATCATGCAAATGATATTTATAAATATTGTGCAAATATCATGTTAAATGTCCAGACTATAAACCATGCGTAAGGTGAAGTAAGATGAGCAAGATTTAATCAGGGTGTCCAAGAAAGATTGCCAGTAGGGCCAAACAAATTTATCTCCAGTTTAGTGTGGTGGTTAAAGGCACCAGACTAGATAACAGACTTTGAGTTTTGTTTTCACCTTAGGCATGAAGTCACCTCCAGGTGACCTTGAGCCAGTCCTTCTTTCTCAGCCCTAGGAAGGTGGCAGTGGTGTACCCCTTCCGAAAACTTGCAAAGAAAATTGCAAGGATGTGTCCGGGCAGTTGCCAGGAATCAACACTAACTCTGAAACATCTAATAATAATTATTTATTTTATCAGCTCAGGAACAAGCTTTGTCAACTAATTGCATGAAAGTTATAATTCATCAAGAGTAAATGTCACTTTTGTAGTGAAAAGGATGAAACAATTGACCATTTGATTAATGGCTGCAGCAAAATTTCCCAAACTGACTATAATCATCAAATTGAGAAAGTTTTGGAAAATGAGAAGGTTAAGATCTTATACCATAGCAACAGCAATAGCACTTAGACTTACCAGTATATACCACTTCATAATGCTTTCCAGCCCTCTCTAAGCGGTTTACAGAGTCAGCATCTTACCTCCAACAATTTGGGTCCTCAGAAGGATGGAAAACTGAGTCAAACTTGAGTCCATCAAGATGAAACTCCTGGCTGTGGGCAGAGTTTGCCTGCCATATTGCATTCTAACTAAGTTGTAGATTACCCATCATGATAATAGTAAAAATGACAAATCCAGTCTGAACATCTGGCTGACTGTGTGACAAATCAGTAACAGTAATACTGTTATTATTGATGAACAATTTTCCATGACAATATTGTTACTATTGATGAACAATTGAGGGAACTATGTATATCCAGTCTAAGATCATTAAAGAGAAATCCAACCTAGAAGCAAGGAGAAATTTCCTGACAGAACAATTCATCAGTGGAACAGCTTGCCTTCAGAAGTTGTGGCTGCTCCATCACTGGAGACTTTTAAGAAGAGACTAGACAGCCATTTGTTTGGAATGGTATAGGATCTCCTGCTTGAGCAAGGGGTTGGACTAGAAGACCTCCAAGGTCCCTTCCAAGCCTATTATTCTATGTTCTGTATATGTGGATAAAAATGCCAGATTAAATCTAAACTTGTAGAGCTGGTTGTGCAACTAACCATAAAAATAGCAGAATAACAGGCGAGCCCCCACCATTTTGACCATGCCCGATCCACAAGAGCAAGGGTTCAAGTTACAGATAGGTTAACATTAGGAATAGGGTGAGGAGTTGGAAGAGACATGGTGACTTGTGAATGAAAAGAAGTAAATCTAAAGAAGGACATGTAGGGCTGAAACTCCAGAATGTCCTGCCCTGTTCATACTTGATCAAACTTAGAGAGAATCTGAGGGCAGATCCAAGTGAACCTCTTGCCATCAGAAGATCCAGCAATGCCTTTCCCACCTAACCTCTGGGCCTTTACAGACATTAAATAAGCAAGGATTATTCCTCACATGTAGAAGCTTTCTGTCTGGGGCCACCCATGATCCCAGCCTGCTCTGGAGATCCGTGGTATTTAATCTGGCAAGAGCAGCTTCTCCTGTTGGTTTTCTGTAGAGACCTCGTGAAACTCCAAGAGGTAGTCCATATATATATATATATTCTTCCTTTACATATTTGCACATCAAGAGCCTCCAAGAAGCTGGCGGTTTGCAATGTTTATGTTTTCTTGGAGGAGATTTCTGTTGTGAGCCAGAGCTCCATGGAGCAAACCTCATGAAGCATTTGAGATGGAGAGAGAGAGCAAAAGGTGATCTTAACAAACAGCTGGCGACTACACAGCTTGGGGAGTCAAGAATGAGAAACGTGGGAGAACATAGTTATTCCGGGCCAGAGTACAAAGCAAGTACAGGGAACTTAAAAACTACTTACAGTGAAGCAAGGAGATTTTTCCTTCTCACCCTAAAACAAATAAACTGAAATTTTATAAAGATCTTTCCAGGGACTTTTTATGCCACAACAGCATTTCCGACAAAGCTGTCTGGAAAATGTATTAGGCCATTTTATGAAATGATTCGAACTGGTTTTAGCTATTCAGTGGCCTTTTCCAATTCTTTGGATTGGCTGTAACAAAGCGTGATGTTTGACCCTAAAGATGGCAAATTTTGTCAGAAGGGAAGGGAAGGGAATACTTTATTTCACCAAGTATGATTAGACACACAAGGAATTTGTTTCTGGTGCAGAAGCTCTCAGTGTACATACAAGCAACAAGTGATAAATCATGATCATAACCATAAAATACAATCATCATAAATCATAAGATACAACACTCAGTGATAGTCATTAGATACTAAATAAGCAATCATCATAAATCACAAGATACAAACAACAAAATGATAGTCATAAGACTCATAGGAAGCAACAAACAAGCAACAACTAGCATTTCACAGCATTGGGCAGCTAATGTGGTAATTACAGGGCCGAATTCATTTCTCAGACCAAAACTTCCCTTTGGAGATACAGTATATAGAAGCTAGCTTGGTTTTTGTTTTTAAAAAATTGGTCTTAGCTTTTCTAACAGCAAGGTTTCGATATCTGACTGAGTGAGGAGACAGTACAGCATTAACATCCAAAGCATGAGATATGAATTGCCAAATGAGTTTTAATTTTTCCTTAATTTTTTTTCTTAGCTCTAATTCACTCTTTGCCTAAGTTTAGCATGTTCTTTAAAATTCTCTTTTCATTGAGTAATTATTTTCTCTGTTGGAATTTCTCCAATGATCATTTAAGATTATTAACTTCTGCAATGGTCAGTAAAGATTATTAGTTGAATTTAATGAATTTAGCCAACTGAATTGGCTGAATTTCACTTTATATCCAATATGCTAAGAGAGCAAATGAACAAATTATGTCTGGGTGAACAGCAGGAAATTTTCCTAGTACAAGTAGTCCTTGACTTATGACCACAATTGAGCCCAGAATTTTGGTGGCTAAGTGATGCATTTGTTAATTGAATTTTGCTCCCTTTGCCACAGTTGTTAAGCTAGTAACACGGTTGTAAAGTGAATCAGGCTACCCCATTGACTTTATTTGTCAGAAGGTTGGAAAATGGGATCACATGACTCCAGGATTCTGCGACAATCATAAGCATGAGTCAGCTGTCAATTGCATCTGAATTTTGATCACATGACCATGGGGATGCTAGAGTGGTCATAAGTGTGAAAAACAGTCATGTCACTTTTTTTCAGTGCCATTGTAACTTTGAAGGGTCACTAAATGAACTGTTGTAAATCAAGGTGTACTTATGTCTCCCTGAAAGTAAAAGAAGGAGGAAAAAGGTAAGATTTGCCCATATTTCTTACAGTCTCAACAGAAAAAAGTATAACACAGTGGTACATTGGTGCTCGTCATTAATTGGTTTTGGGAGGTGCAGTGAGTACCAAAAACAATGAGTACCAAACAAATGTCTCCTATAAGAATAATGTGAGTTCCCAAGGCAGGCAACACCACCAAGTTCTAGCTTGTGTATTGAGTACCAAACAAACGATGAGTACCAGGACAAAATGTTCACACCAAAAAGCATTGAATACCAAATCTGATGAATTTCAAAGCAGTTGAGTACCAAGGGACCAATGTATTTATCCAGCCTTAACTAATTATTTCTTAACATGGGTATATATAAAATGACATAAAGCCACCAGGATGCAGTCTTAGGGTTTCACAGAAGAGTTCTCGGATACTGAAGCATATGAACTTATTCTAGGTGAAACTGTAGTTTGTTCTATAGTTTGTACAGGATTCTGTACTTAGAGTTATTTTTAATTTATTCATCAGAGTTACTGCTATACAGATAATCCTTGATTTACAAAATAGTGACTGTTTCAAGTTACAATGGCACTGAAAAAAGTTACTTAGAGCTGGTCGTCCCGCTTATGAGTCTGTCACAGCATCTCAGTGATCACACGATCAAAATTCTGGGGCTTGGCAACTGGCTTGTACTTATGATAGTTGCAGGATCATGGGATCGCCATTTGCAATTTTGTCAGTCGAATTCCGACAAGCAAAGTCAGTAGGGGAAGACGGATGTGCTCAACGACCACACGATTCAACTGTAGTGCTTTGCTTAATGACCATGGCAAAAATGGACGGGATTCACTTAACAACAACCTGCCTTGGCAATGGAAATTCAGAATAGCAAAATAACAGTGTTGGAAGGAATCTTGGAGGAGGTCTTCTAGTCCAACCCCCTGCTTACATAGGAAACCCTATACCATTTCAGACAATGAGCATGGATCCCATGCCAAGTGCATCACAACAGTTGTGCATTCTGTTCCCGGTCGGGGTCCTAAGTTGAGGACTACTTGTACTATTTAAGATAGATGTTGAACTGGTCATTAGAGTTGCCAATCTCTGGCCCCAAACTATGTTTCTCCTGAATCTTCAGTTTTCCTGGCCTGTCATGATTAAATTTAATCAGACTCTGATGGAATTAAATTTGGTTTGCATTGGGAAGGAATTACAAAGCCGAAGAGTAGCGAACGGTATTCTTTGTTGCTTCCATCCTGCATTTGGAATCTGGCATCTCTATTTCAGAGCTGTCTCTTTTCTTTTATTTATTTTCCCCTTCTTTATAATCACTTCAGTTGTAAAAGGTTTAATTCTTATCTATGTTAGCTGTGAAGATCTGTAGTGTTGTGAAGCTTCAGATAATATTAATTGCTGCTGTAGTTAGGATTTCTTTGGCTTAAGAGAATTGCTTGAGAGAACAGAGTATCAAGGCAGGAAGAATTTAGGGTTCTAGGATTAAACTAAAAAAAAAATCCCCATTTTAGGATTAAACTAAAAAAAAGAAATCCCCAATACAAGGGTATATATTTTCCTAAATGATGCTCTGCTTAATTAGAGTTAGAAAATGCCATTCACATTAGCTTTAATCATGCAGATTATCCGGACAGTGAAATTTGTCCACTCTCCAAGCTTTAAATATAGCAAGAGCACTTAGATTTATATACCGCTTCACAGTGCTTTACAGCCCTTTCTAAGTGATTTACAGAGTCAGCATCCTCCACCCCCATCCCCCAGCAATCTGGGTCCTCATTTTAGTGACCTGGGAAACATGGAAAGTCTGAGTCAACCTTTTAACAAACTTTACTTTTTACCAAAAGACAAAATTTTTATCTAGGGAATTCTGGGAGTTGAATTTCATAGAACATAGAAATGCATGGATGGAAATGACCTTGAAGATCTTCTAGTCCAACCCCCTGCTCAAGGAAGAGACCCTAAGAGCTGTGGTTGGAATGCAGCATTGCAAGCTAATTCTGCTGACTGCCATCAGTTTGATCCTTCTTGACTCAGCCTTCCATCCTTCCAAAGTCGGCAAAATGAGGACCCAGATTGTTGGGGGCAGGATGCTTAAACTGCTTAGAGAGGGCTGTAAATCTAAGTGCTGTTGCTATTGCTCTACCATTCCATATACAACCAGACCAGCGGATGATGTTCATGAAGGTCAACTCAAGGCATCAGGCCATGAGACAATCTGCACCCAAACTTTAAACTAGGTGAAATGGGTTGTGAAGTTTGCAATGCAGTGGAGTGTCATTGTCCTGACAACCAGAATTAAACCTTTTTATTAAACCATCATACACTTTGTTTTTGGGGGAAAAAACTATTTTAGAGTTGGTGTTATGTATGAACATGGGTATGTATTTCAGGCATGTGTTTAATGAAAAGTTTGCATGGATAGGATCAAGAAATAGAAATGGGGTCACACAGACTTGCAATGCTGGAGAAGAAACTTTTCAATTATGCCTCTGTCATGGAAGTAGCTGTAATTCTACTCTATTTCTCTCCAAATTGCAATATATCTGGTAGCTGTTCTTTTCTATGTGTAAGTCCACCCTTACTGCAGTTATCAGATGACCTACATCTAAGAAAACAAGCTGTATATCATTATGATACCAGAGGTCAATCTGATATTCGAACTGGTTCAAATTTCCAAAGTGATTTAATCAGATCAGATCATCTTATTGAATCGGAATGATGTTTCAGATCAATTACTGAATTAGATACATCAAATTAATGGTGCAGTTTGGAAAGCAAAAAGATCATTTTGTCAAGTCGATTCGGGGCTGAACTAACATACATAATCAACTTGACTTTTTGAATCAATTGGAAACATTGAATTGGAACAAGTCAACCATTTGAGCCTGTCAACAGAATTTCATCGAGCGGGTCTGAAATTTGTTTTGCTAAACTTGGAATTCGGAGATTGGGCTCAAACTAAATGCCTGACTAAGACTTCAGAGCAATTAAACTCTTGCATCTAAAAACAAATCAGGTTATTTGTAGCAATATGTGACTCTGGTGTCAACAGAAGCTTTCCTGACAATTCACTTTCCATTAGTTTTTTTTCCCAAGGATGTCATTTTAATAAGTTCCAGTTCCTTCCAATTAGGTAGGAATGTTTGTCTAGGAGAGACAGAAGCCTTTATTTAAAAAAAAAAAAACAAGTTTGTTTTGAAGTCCTTGTCTCATTAAATTCATCATGAGATGCTTAATTTCAAGTGTGACTCACATTATATAGATATTTTGGCATGAGTTGTGGCCACATGTGCAATTGTGCATACCGAAAAGGAGCTGTTTAAAACCCAGTTTCTTTTGTTCTGTATACAAAGGCAACAAGCTGGAAAGAAAAGAGAAAAACTATACATTTCAGTGTGGGTCACCTGCAGATCTGACACAACGCAGGGCAGGAACAGTTTTCAACGTTTTGCACAAATTTGTGATGAGAAGAAAAATTCTCTCCTCCTTCGAAAGGCATTTTAGAAGAATCTTCAAGAGCAAATTCTCTTTCATTGAGTGAAATGAGAATACTTAGAAATAGGGAAGAATTTCTCTACCTGACGAAGCCAGGAGAACATGCAGGCTACTGGAGAAAAGGATGTTTTCACCATCATCAACATCATGAGTTGGAAGGAGCCTTGGGAGGTCTTCTAGTCCAACCCCCTGCGCAGGCAGGAGCCCCTATATCATTTCAGATAAATGGATGTCCAGTCTCTTCTTAAAATCCTCAAGTGATGGAGCACCTACAACTTCTGAAGGTAAGAGGTTCCACTGGTTGGATTCCACCTCTTTTTAAGAAAAAAAACAACCCAACCCTCTTTTCCAGGCAAGCCATTCTACTAGTTTTATTCACCTGTCACAACAAAGATGTGTTTAACAAAAGTCTCCTGATCAAACTTCCATGGATTGGAAGATGCTCTTCAGAGAGCCAGTGTGTCGCAATGGTTAAGAGATTGGGTCAGTTAGCAAGGAGATCCATGATCCAGACCTCTCTTAAACCCATTTGGGTGATCTTTGGGTGACTGTGGACCAGGGTCTCCCTTGTAGCCCAAATCAGCATCCAGCTGAAAAACAAAACTCCTTGTCACATCATGCGCCAATGAGTTTGACTGAAAGAACTAGGTGAGCACAGTGCAAAGCATGTGGCTCCTGCAACAATGTGGGACAAACGCTAGAAAAACAACATGAAAGGCTGCTTATGCAAATTCTTATGCAAATCCAAGTGGATCAAAATAGCAACTTCCCAACTCTTTGCATTCCGACTCTTGTGAGAAGCATGGATTCAGCTCACATTTGAAAGCCACCCCAGAGCAGCTGTCCATCATCCGCTTTTTTCTGTTCCATAATTAATAGCTGATTCAAAAAGAAAAGTTTGAAATTCACTCCAGCTTGCCTCCTGGAGTTGTGGGTTCTCTAGTGCTGGAGATTTTCAGCAAAAGATTGGACAACCACTTGATCGGGATGATATAAGGTCTTCTGCCTTGGACAGGGGGTTGGACTAGAAGATCTCCAAGGTCCCTTTCAGCCCTAGGATTTTGTAATTCTGTGAAATGGAGCTTTAGGAAGAGGGCTTCCAAAACTTTCAGGGTATAAATGCTTTTATTTAGGTAGAGGTAGCTGTCTTGTGAGATGTCTCAGGCTTAAAAGCAAGAATGAGACATGGTGAAGTGTTAATACCATTTTATAATGCCTTGGTAAGACCACACTTGCTGTGCTGCATCCAATTTTGGCCACCATGATGTAAAAAAGATGTTGAGACTCTAGAAAGGGTGCAGAGAAGAAGAACAAAGAGGATTAGGAGATTGGAACATACAAAGAAAAACATACAAAGAACAGTTGCAGGAATTGGGTATGCCTAGTTGATTGAAAAGAAGGACCCAGGGTGACATGAAAGCAGTGTTCCAATATCTCAGGGGCTGCCCCAAAGAAGAGGGGGTCAGCCTGTTCTCCAAAGCCCCTGAAAGCAGGACAAGAAGCAATGGACGGAAACTAATCAAGGAGAGAACCAATCTGGAACTAAGGAGACATTTCCTGACATTTAGAACAATTAATCAGTGGAACGACTTGCCTCCAGAAGTTGTGGTTCTTCCAACACTGGCATTTTTAAAGAAGAGATTGGACAACTATTTGTATGAAGTGGTATAGGGTTTCCTGCCTGAGTAGGGGGTTGGACTAGAATAGGGTGACCAACCGTCCTCTTTTGCACGGACATGTCCTCTTTTTACGTCCTGTCCGGGGCGTCCGGCCGG
>JAEANM010024359.1:0-11172 GCA_017656035.1 Myanophis thanlyinensis
CCTACAAATACATATACATATATATCACTAAGATGGACATATAGTGCAGGAACAGCATTTATTTTTGTTTCTTTTTTCCTGCTTTTCCTGACTAACACCTTCTACAGATTCTTTTACAACAGGTTTTCCTTGCTAGTGTAATAACTATAAAACTTGCTTTACTTCCCCTATTTGAAATTCAGCAGGATTGATGGGGGGTGTTTAATTACTATTTTTATTATCCTGAGCTACCTACTTTTCCTCAAAGTTTTAATTCTGGTGCATGTATTTTCCAGTCCAAGTAAATAACAATTAGAGAAGTCATACAACTTCAGCATACCTATCCCTGAAATGTGTCTTTTAAGGAAGCAAAGCTCAACATTATTTTTCTTTTTTCATTTATAGTCTTCATTTGGTAACTCAAGCTTCTATATATCTTATGTCTTACTGCCATAATGAAATAAGCCCAGTAACTTTTTTATTTTACCTTCCTTATATCATTTTCTGTTTCCTACATGAAATGACACCAAACAATGCACTTTATCATATTATCACTTAGAAGGGATCATGATAGCTTCATGGTCACATAGTTGTTTTATGATGATTACTGTTAATTAGAAGTTGGAAGAGACTATCTTAAATTAAATGCAGTAACCAGAAGGAAACTACAGCTACTGGATTATTGTTTGGCTGGAGGCAAGTTAGTCAAGCTATCTATCAATAGCCTACAATTTGTTCAAATTGGTGAACAGCTAAAAAAAAAATCACCAAAAGCAATTGTCATGAACTGTAAGCAATCAGAACATTTGTCATTGCAATTAAATATTCATTTGATACAAAAATAAGTTGATAATGCTAAAGTAAAACTTCAACAGTAAGATAGACAGCACATAAATGTAATAATAAATTTAAAAAGAAAGAAATTATTTTGAACCTGATTTTCTGCTTTAGCCATTGATTTTTCAAACTAGCAAGAGCCCCCGAAGGCTTTCATATCTGTATACAAAATCTCTTTTGCTCATATCCCTACTACCATTGTTCTTCAGACTCTGCAAATATGAATCATTCTTCTGTCACACAAAAATCTCCTTTCTTTTTTGGCGGCTTACAGGAAAACGGCATTCCTCTGGCTTCTAGCTGCTCATACTCCTCTTCCCTTTTCTCTGAATCATGCTTATGATCCACACTGATTCACTCTGGTTGAGAGCTCTGTGTTTCTCATATCTCTGCAGAGACCTGTCCCTATTGTTTGCCAAATTTATTTACCAGTAATGGGTGAGCACCATTTCTAGAAAGTAGGAACAGACAGTGTCACCCACATATATTCAGTCAAAAATTCCCCACTTGCAGAACTGTATTTTCTTACTTCTGTTGACAAAGCTGGTCATTAAGTCACTTTTTGGGTGCCATCATAACTTTGAATGGTTGTAGATCAAGGACTACCCATATAAATAGTTAATAGCAATTTCACCATGTTCCTCCAGTTCCTTACAGAATTAGGTTGCTGGTTAGGTGCCCCAGTTAATTCCTCCAAAAATTTGAAACTATGGAACATCAGAAGCTGTACATTTTTTAGGCCACGCAGCTGCACAGGATCAGGAAGAAATATGTTTGAGTTTAAGAGGTGATGAACAGGCAGCAACATGTGGTTGCCCTCTTTTGCTGCTCCCTTAATACTTCCTTAATTCAAACATGTATTTTCCTGAACCTGTGTTGCCACATTCAAGTCCAGGAAAAGGCATTGTTTATATAAAAAATAATGAATTGCTACAAGAGGGAAGCAACCATAATGTAGAAACATAACTTTTGATATCAAAAATAATCTTCCACCATGCATATTTAATTATGGTGCATTAGTCTTCATTGATTTATAAAAGATGCAGTATTCGAACAACATTGCCATATTGTATTAAGGTGTTGTCATTATTCAAAAATACAGTATGAATCTAAACTGAATTTTCCTTGGGCAAGACTCTGAGCCTAATGGGATTACTGTTATAAATAGTATAACAGTACTATTATAAATGATCTTATTTCAAGCAGAAATTACATTTTACTTACTTTAACATTTTGAATAGGATTCTAAGTGATTGTTTTATATTTTAATCTATCAGCATGAAGAGTATGTCTTTTCTTCAGTCTTTGAAATCAGTTCTTTTCTTCTCAGCTGAGTTTAGAAAGTTAAGTGTGAATGCAACACTTTTTGTCATTTGCTTGACATGACCAAACTTTAATGGTTTAATATTATCTATATGAATTGTCTTATGAAGTGTTATGGCTTTAAACTCACTCCTTCAACCTTTCCTAATTCCTTTCAGGTGGTGAAGACTATAGGTTTGCGTGAAGTATGGTACTTTGGTCTTCAATATATGGATAATAAAGGTTTCCTAACCTGGTTGAAGCTTGAGAAAAAGGTAATGAAGTAAGCTAACTTTAATGGTTAAATATTCACACATAGATTTGCACTATTTAATTGATAATCAGCTCCATCTAAATCTTTAAGTCAAATCATAGTCATTTCAGTGAAAAATAACGTGCATTATTTGCTGTCATCATTGTTTGCTATTACTATTTTATTTGTATTTAAATATTTTAAAATAATCCTGCAAAGTAGATAAAAAATAGTGCAAAAATTAAAATGTATTTATTTATAAGCAAGCAAGTTTTTGTAGATGATAATGGGAGTGAAAGGGGACATGTACAAAATGTCCAGTTAAGCAGGATACTGGTAATGGTTATCATTCACCCATCACTTTCTTTCTTCAAGGATTTCCCCATCCCGCAAAGCTAGCAATAGCAATAGCACATATACTTATATATCTCTTAATAGTGCTTTACAATCCTTTCTAAATGGTTTACAGAGTCAGCATATTGCCCCCAAAAATCTGGGTCCTCATTTTATTGACTCGGAAGGATGGAAGACTGAGTCAACATTGAGCCTCTCAGAAGTGAACTGCTGGCAGTTATTGCAATATTCTGCAATATTGAATTCTAATTATTGCACCACCTTAGCAGTGAAATATTGTGGAAATATTCTTTAGAATCCAGTGTTGTTAAAGTAAAGCAATTTGTTGAGATGGTGTTTAGGCTTGGGTATTGATAAGGAGAGCTAATCACAGCTATGCAGCCATCATCTCACTTGAATAATAAGGGCATGTGCTCTTCTAATTCATAAAGAGATACAACTATCATAGTTAAGTCTATGTGCTAGGACAATAATAGTCTACAATGGACTATAGGACAAGAAACTATTTACACGCACCTTGAAGTACACTTAGCAGGCACAGCTGAACAGCAGTTTTTCAGTACAACTAGCATTTGGTGTTGTAATTGTCATGTTTTCTAAATACTTTTCAAGACCAGTCAATCTGCCTAGAGTGGTCTGTTCTTACAGATACAGTGTGGAGAATAGTCAAGACATCGGTTTTCATAATCCACACTGATTTAAATAATTCTCTCAGAAAATTATTTTACCACTGACCTATTTAATCATTCACAGGAAGCATAAATAGTATGCTCAGTTAGCACCATGACCTTCCTAATAGTTACTGCGCAACATTAATGATCAAGTCATAGGAATCAGAAAGGCAATTGAAATAGTTGTTTTAACACTGAGATTTTGGGGGAGAATAGTGTTTTATACTTAAGTAGACACAATTGTTTTTACAGAGTTAAAGTAAATTGATTCTTTGGAGCTGGAGACAATCATACAAGTTCAAAATATGTAATAACTTGATAATAACATTGTATTTTTTATTGGAGTTGGGCAGCACCGAAATTGAATAAATAAATATCTTTGTGTTCAACAAGTTAGTATTTCATAATTTACTGATATTTATTGTTGGTCCTCTTGACTAAACTCTATTTAGGTCTCTGCTCAAGAAATCAAGAAAGAGAACCCTCTCCAGTTCAAATTTCGGGCCAAGTTTTTTCCTGAAGATGTGTCTGTAGAATTGATCCAGGATATCACACAGAAACTGTTCTTCTTGCAAGTGAAAGAAGGAATTCTTAGTGATGAGATCTATTGCCCACCTGAAACTGCTGTCCTTCTTGGATCTTATGCTGTGCAATCCAAATTTGGAGACTATAATAAAGAACTGCACAAGGCTGGATATCTCAGTTCGGAACGCCTGGTCCCCCAGCGGTAAGCACTTCTGTTGAAATCCTGAGGCCCAGCACTCCCCAATTCTATTGAATGAACTTCCAGATTAGAACGTGGGATGTGTAAAAGACACTAGAACAGATTTCACAACTGTTAACAACTGACAGTCAATGTACGAAGACAAGAGTGACACAATAAAATGAAAAGTCAGAGATTTGTTTTTCAAAAGGTTGATAAAGCTAAAATAGAAAAGAACTACAGTATGTAGTTCAGGAAATTTAGCACAATTTAAGATTTAAAAAAATGTTTTAGGAATGCTCATTGCTTATGAGTCTCTAGTACTGCACATAATAGTTAGCAACTAAACATGTTAGTGAAGATAATACTTAAGGTTTTGAATCAATCACTGTCTCTCTTTCCAAACTACTTCAAATAATGATTGTTATAGGAAAAATTAAAGGAACTAAGTGTACCACTTTGAGGTCCTGAAGTAAAATGTGATCTAAACCTAATGAAAGTTGGAACAAACAGATGGAGAAATATTATCAACATAGAGTGTCGGTTGAATAAGTTTATTTCTCAATTTACTTCTGGTTTTAATTAACAAACTAATAAATTGCTGCTACTTAACTCTGCCTTAAGACATCAGTTTGTCTCCATGGAACTCTTGAGTACAAAATCCATAGCCTAGGGACCTTTGCAGACATTTGCACATCCTTAAAGAATAACTTTGTAGTAAAGCTAGAGTTTAATCTTTAAAGGCTAGTGTTGGAATTTGATCAAGGTTCATCTTTTTCAAAAAAAATCCTTTAAAAAGTGACCTTTTTTACTTTAAATGTTCTGTGTCATCTTTTCCATATACCCAACTTTTCTAGCACATGACATTTTTATAAATAAAACAAATTGAACCTTAAATTTTATGGTATATCTTTATATTTTTAGAGTAATGGATCAACATAAGCTATCTAGAGAACAATGGGAAGAAAGAATTCAAGTATGGCATGCTGAACATGGTGGAATGCTTAAGTGAGTTATATCATTGAACTTTTTTTTATTAACGTTTAAAAATTGGTCTTAATTATTTTCAGTGTTTAATAATCTTATTCCAAACCCACATCTTATACGAGATCTAAGCACTAGTGAAGAAGATTTCTAAAGCATCACTTTCTATGAAGTACCTTTTGTTCTCATATTAAATTACTATTGATATGAATAAGAATATCCAGCATGTATATACTATATAGGCAAAGCCAAGATGATTGAGTAGAGTTAGTGAAATAATATTGAACACACAAAGGGAAAAAAACCCATAAAATTGATAAATGGAGGAAAGGGTTAGTAAAGTGCTGATATTCCATAGAGAAGTGAGTTGGTTCTTCTAGATCTTTTTTGTCACATCCAGCAGTCTGAGTATTTTATAGAGCTCAGAGCACTTCAAAGCTCTGCATCAGTCTTGAAAACAAGTCTTAACATTTCCCATTTTGTATTAACCAGAGAAAATGCCATGCTGGAATATTTGAAGATTGCTCAGGATCTCGAAATGTATGGAATCAACTATTTTGAAATAAAAAATAAGAAAGGAACAGACCTTTGGTTGGGAGTAGATGCACTTGGGCTCAACATTTATGAAAAGGAAGACAAGTAAGTGGAGATATTTGTAATCCTTTGTAAGACTTAGTTCTTGTGCCAAAGAAATATCTCATCTGTAATGTGTACTTTAATAGTAATCAAATCTGCTAAGGTCACCTTGCCTTTCAGAATTAATGCTAAATAATATTGTGCTGGGTTGCATATGACTTCAATGTCACTTGCCTTGCTTTATCTCTTAACTGCACTGTTTTCTCATTAAATTCATGTATAGGCATGTGGTTTCGGAAGGACAAACGGGATATAGCAATAGCAATAACACTTAGACTTATATACTGCTTTATTGTCCTTGACAGCCCTCTCTAAGCAGTTTTACAGACTCAGCATATTGCCCCCAACAATGGGTCCTCATTTTACCCACCTCAGGAGGATGGAAGGCTGAGTCAACCTTGGTGGGATTTGAACTGCCAAATTACAGGCAGCTGACTGTCAGCAGAAGTAGCCTTCAATATTGCATTCTAACTACTGCGCCACCGCTGCTATAGGAAATAATCATTGCATGGCTTGTCTTTATTATTATATATCATACCTTAATGATAATTCTAGGGAAAAAAATCAGAAGCCAAGTCCATTTTCAGTTGTCAAAGTTTTGGACAGAAGCAAGAACAATCTTCTGCAGGATCCAGGGGTTGAGATATGAGCCAAAGGATAATATAGGCAATCCACAACCCATTGGCACATTTTTATTTCCATATATAATATAGACTTGTGATGTTTGCCTTCCCTCACGAATTTCAGGAGAGCTCTGGTGAAACTACTTTCTCCACCACTTTAGCTGACCCGCCGAACTTCCTCCCATTTTGTTGGGGTGAGGTGCAACAAAGGGAGTGACATTCCACAAGGAAAACTATATCCCACACAGCCTATTCTGGTATGTCCCCAAGAGACCCCCTCCCTCCAAGGAGAAAGAGGGCTTGCCCTTTGGCCATCAACATGCCCTTGCCAGCAGACATCTAAGTCACTCATTCCTCCCTTACTGGCCACCACTGTTAAGAGTTTTCAGATTTCAGTCTCAGTTTCAAAGTTAGCTGTCACTCTTTACTGCCAACCAATTGGGAACAGGAGCCAAAGGGAGATGGGGGAGTGAAGATAAAGTCCTCCCATTTTTCCTTGTGCCAAATAACTTAAGGGTTTCTGAGAAGTGTAGTCAAAAGGCATGCTACTGAATTTGGCCACAACTCTGCCAAATTTTAATCCCTTGGGCATCATGGGTCCCAGTCATTGGATGTATTCTGTAAATTAGCCTATTTGAGATATGCTGCTTCCAAAATTATTGTCCTGTGATGCATTGTGTCACTGAATTGAAGATTACAGAGTATCAAACAGGCACACTTTATAGTTTGCTCTGTATTGTATGTATTACACAATCAAGGAAGAGTGCACATTTTGCTTGTGGAGAGCCTCAGATTCAATCCCTATCATCTTTAGTTAAGGCTAGGGGAATCTTTGTTTCGCGAGTTGTGGTTCATTAAAGTAACCAAATTTGAGCAGAACGTATTCACAGTATCACCACCATGTAAGAAACCTTGCTTACTCATCCAGGATTCCCACTCAGCTTTCTCCCCAATGGAGAACTTCCATTATGCTCAATTGAGACCTTTTTATAATCGCTTATTCCATGCTAAGAGCCATTAGTGTGAAATGATTCTTAGCCAACAGGTTGACTTTTATCTGGAAATTGTTCAGGTAAAGTTAAGTTAAATCCTTGGAATACCAGATTGACAATCTTTGCTATTTTAAGCCAGTAGCTCTAGGGTTCCTTGTTAAGGAAGAGATTTGAGGAAACAGCATAGTGATAATCTGGAAATTAGACAGAATAAACTGAATGATAACAATTGAATGTAAAAAGGAATGGTTCCTTTCCACATAATACTTGTGCAATACGGATGTATAAGTTCTAAATTAACTTCAGCTTACTTTTGAAGCATAGTAGATTATAAATAGTTACTTGGCTTAGTTTTTCAAGGCACATGTTAAGCTGGATAAACATTCGAACAGGAGAAATTGTCTGCAAACATTTTAAAAAGGCTACTTGCTAAGTCTTTCTTGGCGTTTTTAATCAAAATTATATCAAGATCACTGAAGAAGGGTTTTTTTTCCTAGCAACCCTATCACACCTAGAAAATAAGGAGTGTCACTCTAAAGATTGCATGAGTGAAACTACTTCTAGATTCTTGAATGACAGGTCTTTGTGTAGCCACAATCATTCAAACTGGTTTTACAAGCTATATAAAGCTTGCAGGAGGAAACATTTGCTTCTGAAGGAAAATCTGGGGAGGGGGGACGTGCACAGAAAATTAAGCATTGGCACATGTAATGGTTCATAATAGGATTTTCATAATGTGGAAGTTAACTTGTTGCATTCCCCCCTCCCTTATTTTTTTTAATACATACTTGAATGCAGAGAAATTGCTGGAGTGAAATATAGCAAGGCACACCTATGGATAATATTGAGTTTAGCATATAAATATAGCACTTCTATTTTTCATTATGAAAACTACCTTTGGATTCCAGCACTTAATTACTGTATCAATATCTTTAAAACAGTAGTCTGTATATATTGAGAAGCATTAACGCACAGTTCTGCAGTTATAATATTCTGTGTGGGTTATATACTTTTGTGTTTCTTTGTATGAGGAGGATTATCTTTGCTCAGAGTTTAAGTTCTTACATAAGCCCTGCTCTAACTATAACATGGATCTCTACCAATTTACCTGTATATTATAAAAGGAGATTTAAATGGATGAATCTTTTATGTGGAACAGCCTTTTGTCTCTGTGAGGATGGCAATGTTCCACTTTAAAAACTGTGATGTAAAGAAGAATACAGGTGTTAGAACTATATAAGAGTACGAAGAGAGGGGGGAAAAGAGAGAAACTTTGAATTATTATTTTTTTCCAATCTCTGGAATTTGATGCTACAGAGAAGGGGATGGGTAGTCATGCAGCTTGTGTACTCAAAAATGTTATTTATTAGCATGTCAAAGTACACTGATTAAACCAGGTACAAAATTGTGTTTGGCAAAACATATATTGTCATGATGCCTCTTTGACCACATTAAATCCAGTAATATGTCTTTTTTTGCTTGGTTTCAGAGATGAAATTCAGCAGGTTCTAGCAGGTTTGCTAGAACCAGTAGTAAACTTTCTAAGCAGTTCAGAGAACCGGTTATTAGAAGAAATCTTCTTTTGTTTTTTCCACTTTACAGGGTTAATCCTATAAGGAAGGCAGGAAAAAACATTCTGGTGTTGTTTCTGCTTACAGAAACTGCCCACCCCATCATATGACACCCACCCCAGCCAGGCCCACCAACCCAGGCCCACAGAACCAGTAGTAAAAAAAATTGAATTCCACCACTGCTTGGTATCCTTCCTGTAAAAACCATGTTCTGGTGTTTGTGAAGGTTGAAGTAACTTTCGTTTGATGCCAACTGTTCAATTTATTACAAAATCTAGAAGTAGATCTATTTTACTCCCAGCTCTGCTGTAGAGATCTAATGAGGCAGGGAGGTAGCTTTAGCATCATGGTACAGGTAATCCTTGATTATGTCCATTTGTCTAATGACAGTTTGAAGTTATAATGGCCTTGGAAAATGTGATATACCAATCCTCAAAGTTATTACCATTGCAACAACTCCCACAGTCACACGATAACAATTCAAGCACTTGACAACCAGCTTGCATTTACAATGATTCAGTGTCTTGCAGTCACATGATCATAATTTCAACTTTCTCAGCCAGCTTCTGACAAGCAAAGTCAATTGGAGAAATCAGATTTCCTTAATAACGGCATGATTCACTTAATAACTATGTGATTTGTTTAACAAATATAGTAAAAATATTGTAAAATTAAGTCCCATCACTTGATGACTTGTTTAGTGAGCAAAATTCCAGTAATTGTGGTTGTAAACCGAGGACTACTGTAATTAAGCGAGATTTCTTGGTCCGTATTGTAGATTGTTTCCTTATCTGTATCTGCTTTGTTGTTTCCAGGTTAACCCCTAAAATTGGCTTTCCTTGGAGTGAAATTCGAAATATATCTTTCAATGATAAGAAATTTGTTATAAAACCGATTGACAAAAAATCACCAGTGAGTATGACTGATAACTAGAATTGCTCCTAATGAAAGAGAATAGTGGTTATTTATTTACTATTTATTAAAATCCACCTCTTAATTTGCATAAAACTTAGAATGAAATTGCATGCCCATTCAGTGGTTGAATTATAGTGGAAACACTGGTATCTATAATTTGGTTAATGGTTGAAATTGCTTCAACAGAATGTGGAATGCTCCCTTCTGTTCATCATGTCCTCATCAATATATTAGAATGTTTCTTGAATCATTTTATTGTATTTATTGAATATTAACATTACAGTCATCACTTTCTTTCTCTTATTGTGCAGAATTGGAGCCTTAAAATTGCTGTCTTAAAATGATAACTTGTAAAAAAAATACCATAGGAATATTTCCTTATTCAGTAACAACTTCTATCATTGCATTGTAGAATTTAACTTTCCAAGTAATCTTGAAAATTTTTCTGTAAATCTTTGTTAAGAGGTTGGCATATTGAAAAAGATGTCTTGTTTTGCTTTATTTTATAAAATAAATGGGTCTCAGCAGAAACTGCTTCAATTTCAGAAACCACTTCCTCTCTTTTAAATATTTGATTATTAGAAATTATTGCAGGTAAAGAGAAAAATTAGTCATATAGCCATTAACCATATTGAAATTTTGTATTCCAAATATTCACTGGAACCCTGAATAACTTTATTGTATTTTTTTTCTTCATGTTAGCCTCATTTTCTCCTTTGGGTATGTCATAATTTCCCTTCTGTCATTATTCCATCCTGCAAGTGTCTTTGTTCTCATACTTGGCTATTAAGAACTTAGGGACAGAAGTTTTGAATTTGTATTTCCATACTATTACTAACCCATGCACAAAGCATGAATATCACAAAAGTTAGAGAAACATTATTACAGCAGTTATTAAATTGGTCGGGCTCAGAAATTATTAATGTATTTTTAGTGCTGGAATTAGCAGTCATAGGCCAGTTGCGGGAAAAGATCTAATCCCTATATGATTAAGCAGGTTAATTTCTTGCTGCTAGGATTTTCCATTACAAAGAACTAAAGAACAAGTGAAAAGTTTAACACAAAAACTATAAAGTAGGGCACTGCAAGTCTGAGTACTTACAAACTGAGTACTTACGGGACTGCCTGTTGCCATCGTCAGCCTCCAGCCAACCAGTATGCTCCCATAGGGTGGGCCTCCTCAGGGTTCCATCGTCAGGACGATGTTGTCTGACAGCCCCGAGGGTTCGGGCCTTCTCTATGGCAGCATCCTCCCTGTGGAATGAACTCCCCCCGGAGATCCGTATTATTACGGATCTCCGATGTTTCCGACATGCCCTGAAGACCCATTTATTTCAACTAGCTGGCCTGGC
>JAEANM010024360.1:0-11172 GCA_017656035.1 Myanophis thanlyinensis
TTTTGCTGACATTAAGAAGGAGTTTGTTTACCAGACACCAGTTCTCTAAGTTCTTGATCTCTTCTAGGTAGGCTGTCCATAAGGAAGAAAGTTGTTATTCAGGTAGGCCTTTGGTGTGACATTGGCGAGTTTGTTGTTGAGATGGAAACAGGTAATCACTGTTTTGCTGACACTGAGTATGAGTCTCCAGTCAGCAAAGAATTTTCCAAAGGACTTCAGATTCTCAGAGAGGAGGCAGTCCAATATTTCCAAGTTTGTTTCTTACGCTTCCAGACAGTCACTAAATCAGGCATGTGAAACATGAGGCCCAGGGGCCGCATGCCGCCCATTGCAAGTGCACCTGCGGCCTGCACAGACGATGTTTTGCACGCCACCTTGGAACTTTCTTAAGCAGAAAGGCGGAGTAAAATATTTTAAATCAATAAATAAAATTAAGTAAGTGAGGAAGAAGAACCCTACACACTGTCCTGAGTTCACTGTTGAAAAGGCAGTCTATACATGTAACAAATAAACAAAAAAGTTTCCGAAGCTTCCCTGGGCAAGTTGCAAGAGGAACGCCTCTCCCCTAGAGTGACAGCAACTCCTCCTTAGCCTGGTCAGAGGTGCTGGTCGGGCGAGGGCAGCACTTGTAACCCGACCCACACTGCTGTCACCGGCATATATTTTCTGCTTGTCCCGCCGTTCCAAGAGCTGCCAAGGGTGAGCCCAGCCACTGCGGCCCAATTGAAGAAAGTGCGGCCCTCATCATAACTCAAATGTGACAATATGGCCCTCAGGGGACTCTGAGTTTGACATGCCTGCACTAAATACTGTAGACATAAATAAAGTGAATTTTCTTTAAAAAAAGAAACAAAAAGTTGAACCCTAAGCTTCTCAGATTGTAGAAATAGACAGCAGGAGATTTGTACTTTCAGATTTACAAGATTATGTTAATGTAAATTTACAGTAAAGTAGAATTAGATCATCTTGTCATGCTTCCTTTCTGGTCTACCTGCGAGGCAGACAAAAGTAAGAGAAAAATAGGGAGGAGGGAAAAAGAGAAGGAGGGAATGAGGGAGGGAGGGAGGGAGGGAGGGAAGGAGAAAGAGAGAGTCTCCTTCTCTTTCCCTGCCTCTCTTTTGTTTTTTTCAGATTATTTGCTTTGTCCCATTGTTTTCTATATCCTCTAGTCCTTCCTTCCTTCTTGCCTTTGGTCATGAGAATCTGGAGAATCTAATAAGAAAAGTCAAGATGGTGCCCATCTTGATATTTTAAAGTTCTGGCCATTTTGTGTTTGTTTTGTGTGTATCTGGAGATTTTTTTTTCTTTTTTCCATAATCTGGATGGTGGATACCTTTTTTCTTCCATTTTAACTCTCTAGTGAGTGTTCATTTCTTTCTTCCTCAAATGGATTGTGTACAGCTTCTGTTTCATTTTGCATTCTTGAAAGTAAGGTAAGTAAATAAACAAGGAAAAGGAAATTGGGCAATTAGATCTCTGATTAGCTTTTGGTTTAATTTTTGATAAGTAGCCTAGTAGTTTTTGTAACAAGCTTTTGCAACATAAAAGCTTTTGTTAAATCCATGGAAGATTATACTATTAACTAATGTCTTTTGTTCATTTTCTCCTTCTATTTGGAAACATTCATTGACTACATTTCGGAGGTAAAATGGGGTAGTGACATGTAGCTTTGTTTGCCTTTGGTGAAATTTAAATAAAATGTGGTAATTCTAATTTCTAAATTTAATCATACTGTATAGTTAAAAATTAATGTCACAGATTTTAAGTAGATTTGTATCATAGTGACCATATTATAAAGCTTTTAAATACCTTTTAACAATCTGGGAAGGAAGATTATAAATAAGTATATGATAATAAAATGTAATGCAAAAGAGTAATGAAATGCTGATAATTGGGAATGAATTGATAGCCATTCACAAAATGAGGATTAGATGACAAAAACGGATACACTGTACTTACATCAATCAGCTGATTTGACTATATGAGATGATTAAAAAAACCTAAATAATTGATTTTGTCAAGCTACAGGATATGGAACTGAATTTCTTCATGAATAGTGGCTCACTTATTTCATGTTCAGTTTTGTCCCTGACGTTACATTTCACTTTGATCCAATCAATTCATTCCTCACTCTAATCATGGACAGGACAGGACAGGACAGGACAGGACAGGACAGAACAGAACAGAATTCTTTATTGGCCAAGTGTGATTGGACGTACAAGGAATTTGACTTTGGTGCATATGTTCTCAGAATACATAAAAAGAAAGGTACATTTGTCAGGAATCATAAGATACAACACTTAATGATAGTCATAGGATACAAATAAGCAATCAAATCATTAGGGAACAATAATCAATGTAAATCATAAGGTTACAAGCACCAGAGTTATAGTTATAAGTGGGAGGAGATAGGTGATAGGAACAATGTGAAGAATAATAGTAATGCAGACTTAGTAAATAGTTTGGCAGTAGATATCTTTCTATGTGTCTGCAACTTAGGACAACTCTTGAGACATCTGATAAGTGGATTGTAGTCAACTATTAATGTGACATTCTTTTAAACAACAAGGTTCTTTTAAATAACATAATAGCTGTTGCTCCCACTGTAATCCTAACTCTAATCCACAATTAAAGAGCTATTTCTTCTATTTTATCATTTTTGGTATAAGGAAAGGATATGTATATCTTTTATATAAGCGGTTCCCGAGGTAATGCATTCTGCTTTTCTTCGTCCTATTTAATCTTTACAACAGTCCTCTGAGGTAGGGTAGTCTGATAAATAGAAGGTAACTGCCCATTTAGCAGGAATCATAAATTTGTTCCCCAATTTATTGGAGAAGTACTTCAGATCTTATTTTGACACTGTCATACATATTAAACTTTTTGTAACACCTTTTGCAATTACCTTCCGGTTTTATGTCTACAAGTCTTTTCACCTTCTTTGATATCCATTATCTTTGTTCTTAGCTTTTTATAAAATACTACATGTATTAGAAAATGTTTTACCTTGCATATCAGTTCTGGACATCTGTGGGGTGATTTTTCTTTCAAAAGCCTTTTGTCTTTCAAATTTGGACCTGTATATTATCGGCGTTCGAAGAAATCAGTCAAACCTTACAATAGTTTCTTGGTTTAACATGCTGTCAAGGACCAAGACAAATCAATTTTAGGGCTGGTGTTAAATCTATATAGAGCCTCGGTGGCGCAGTGGTTAGAGTGCATTGCTGCAGGCTACTTCTGCTGACTGTTGCTGCCTGCAGTTTGGCAGTTCAGATCCCACCAAGCTCAGGGTTGACTCAGCCTTCCATCCTTCTGAGGCGGGTAAAATGTGGAGCCAGTTTGTTGGGGGCAATAGGCTGACTCTGTAAACTGCTTAAAGAAGGCTGTAAAGCACTATAAAGTGGTATATAAGTCTAAGTGCTATTGCTATTGCAATTCTAGACATACATCGTGTGCACAATTATTAGGTAACTTATATTTTGGAGGATTAATTTTATTATTGAACAACTACAGTGTTTTTGATCAATCCAAAATGTTGATGAACCACAAACCTGAATACTTAGGAAAGTAAAAGTGAGGTTTTGGCTTTCTTAGGAGAATATCTATGTGTGCACAATTATTGGGCAACTATTAGTGTGCAAAATTATTATGCAACTAATTGAAAAATGAAAATTTGCCCATCTGACTTGTTTGTTTGCATCTGTTAAAGTAAGAATAATAAACAAACAACTCAAAATGTACAAATAAACATTTCTGACATTTAAAAAAGTCAGTGATGAGTATTGCTACCCTTCTTTTCAATAACAGTCATAAGTTTCAACTTATATGTCTTGTTCAGTGGTGGTCAGGTTTCAGCCTTCCTTACCTTGGTCATGTCCCTGAGCACTGAACACCTTGTACTTCTTTTGATCAGTATTAGATAATAGAATAGAATAGAATAACTAAACCAAACCAGCTAGCTGTACCTAAACACACCTGTAAGTGGATCATACGCTTCCTAACAGACAGGAAGCAGCAGGTGACGCTAAGCAGAATCACATCAGATACCTGTACAATTAGCACAAGCCACACACACCCCAAGGCTGTGTGCTCTCTCCACTTCTCTTCTCTCTTTATACCAATGACTGCACCTCAAAAGATCCGTCTGTTAAAGTACTAAAGTTTGCAGATGATACAACAATGATTGATCTCATTCAAGACAATGATAAATCTGCATACAGATGGGAAGTTGAACCCAATAGTGGAATTCAAATTTTTTTACTACTGGTTCTGTGGGCGTGGCTGGGGGGTTCATGTGACTGGGTGGACAGTTTCTGTAAGCAGAGCAATAAAGATTAGGCTAGAAACAACACCAGGATGTTTTTTTCCCTGTCTTCCTTACAGGATTAATCCTGTAAAGAGGGGAAAAAACAAAAGGAGATTTCTTCTAACAACTGGTTCTTCTAACTGCTTAGAAAATTTACTACTGGTTCTAGCGAACCTGCTAGAACCTACTGAATTTCATCTCTGGTTGAACCTCCCCTCCTGAGCCTCATGGTTGGACCAGAACAATCTGGAACTAAACGCACTCAAAACTATAGAAATTGTGGTAGATTTTTAGGAAGAACCCTCCCATACTACCACCTCTTACAATACTAGACAACACATTATCAATAATAGAGACCTTCAAATTTCTAGGTTCTATCATATCTCAAGACTTAAAATGGACACCTAACATGAAAAACATCATAAAAAAGCACAACAAAGAATGTTCTTTCTGCACCAACTCAGAAAGCTCAAACTGCCCTAGAGTTGCTGATCCAGTTCTATAAAGGAATTATTGAGTTGGGCATCTGCACCTCTATAACTGTCTGGTTGGGTTCTGCAACCCAACAAGACAGACACAGACTAATCAGAACAGCAGAAAAAACAATTGCTACCAACCTGCCTTCCATCAAGGACCTGTATACTGCACAAGTCAAAAAGAGGGCTGGGAAAATATTTAAGGACAAGTCAAAAAGAGGGCTGGTAAAATATTTAAGGACCTGGACATAAATTGTTTCAACTCTTACCCTTAAAACGACACTACAGGGCACTGCATATCAGAACAACTAGACACAAGAACAGTTTTTTTCCTGAATGCCATCACTATGCCAAACAAAAAATTCCCTCAACACTGTCAAACTATTTATTAAGTCTGCATTACTATTATTCTTCTTATCTTTCCTATCACCTATCTCCTCCCACTTATGACTATAACTCTGTTGCTTGTATCCTTACGATTTACATTGATTACTGTTTCCTAATATGATTTGATTGCTTATTTGTACCGTATGACTATCATTAAGTGTTGTATTTTATGATTCCTGATGAATGTGCTTTTTAAAAATGTACACTGAGAGAATATGCACCAAATATAAAATCCTTGTGTGTCCAATCACACTTGGCCAATAAAGAATTATATTACAGATTTTGTGTGTCCATAATAATTTGCCATTATTTCTTTCCAGATTATTTTGAAGTTTAATTTTCAACCCAGATATTTCTTGGTAATCTCTGATTCAAAAAATAACCGGCCAGACCTTTCTTAACCTTCTTAGATCAATTTAGAATCAAGATCAGCTAGATTCTTCATTCTATTAAAGTTTTCTTTTTTGTTGTTATATAACTCTTCCATCTCTTCTAAGTTTATGAGTGTATCAGTTTTATTTCTCTCTCTTCTTTTTCAAAAAAGCTTTCCATTTATTCAGCATGACAACCTTTTCACATAATAGCAGTAAAGAGCTTTTAGGATCTTTGTATCATTTGTATCCATATGTGAATGCCATTATAATTTGCGGGGGGGGGGAGTGAGTCTTTTTTTTTTAAGTATCCCAGCGAAATAAATATAAAGGAATGGAAATAACCTTTTAAAGCCCATGCTGCTAATTTAATAATTTCTGATGGTTCTGGAGAATCTTCATCCTAACAACTCTTCTTATGTAGGGGAGACCTATTTCCAAAAACATATTTTAAATGTGAATATTTTCACATCTCCAGGCATGTAGAAAGAGGAAATAAGATCCCAGGCTAGAATAAAAAACTGCCCACCATCCCTTTTTTAATTAATCCATTAAAAAAAATAGATTATTTCAAATCTAATACCTTACATACCTTGCATATCTTACATTGAAGTATAAGAGTTATTGCTACATTTTATATTTATTGCAACAAAAATTATTAAAAAGAACAGAATAAATGGCTACCTAAAATAAAAGAAGATAGAAAGAATCAGAATGGATAAAGAATAAAGTATCAATCAATCAATAAAGAGTTTACAATTATCATAAAATTTAAAATTCATCATTTCAATCATTCATAGAACTAGGTTTGTTATTGTCCTCTCAAGAAATAACTAGAAATCTCTATTAAATACTCTGAACAAAATAGTAATATTGATATCATCACTGTTTGTCATTGTTCATGAATGCATGTAATCCTGTAAAAAAAAAAAAGAAAAAGGAAGAGGTTTGCAGGAGAGAGCAAAACAAAAAGAACAAAATTCAAAAATACAGCAAAATTAGTAAAAATAACATTGGAAAACTACATACATTCCCTCCCATTATAACCAATTGATGATTGCCGCAATATATTTATACATGTTGAATTTGTTTCTAATCACTATATATATGTTAATTATTAACCTATGCTTAGTGTGTCTGAATTTTCCTTGTATTGTGAGTTCAGATATATAAGGAAGATATTCTTACTTAAATGCAGTCAATTATCTGCACTGTTAGTTTTGCCTTTCTGTTTGGTTTTACAGTCTAATAATCTCAGTAAAGATCTCTTTTCCAATGCTGAGTTAAACTTGGCCTCATGTCCATATAACTTAATAAATTATTGTTTATTTATTTATTTGTTCTGAAGCAATCGCTAGTAGCAAAAATGAAAATTTAATTCAAAATTATTATTATTATTTTTAATAATGCTTTGTATTTCTTTCCAATATTTTTGAGGATTTTTTTAACACACCATATATGACAAAATATTCCTTCTGAATCACAACCTTTCCCAGCATTATATATTATATGATTTACCTATTTTCGCAATCATAGGTTTAAGTTGATGGACTACATGTAAAACAGTTTATATCATTTTTTTTCTTAAATTATAATATGGAGTGAAATTTACTGAATTTTCCACATTGTTGCATTGCAATTATTTCATTAAACTTTAAACTTTCACATCCACTTCTTTTTTAACCAAAAAGGTGCCTGTCAACTGTTACCATTGTACCCACCACTCAGTGCCTAGGGGTCCTTGATTTCTGTTTTTTTGAGGATATGTCTTTTCTTGTGAACACTTTAAAACACTGTGTGAAAACTAGATGCTTTGACTTTCTTAGGAATCTTCCTGACAGTGCAGAAAACACTCCTCTAATTTTCATGGTGATATTAACTCCCAGCCTTATTAACACTTTACTCTATAAAGCTATAGTAAATTGTCTGTGATCCACCTTGATAAAGTATTTCATTTCCTGAAAATAAGTTGCTCCTTTTTAATGGACTTCATCAGTGATGGGATTCAATTTTTTTTTAACTACGCGTTCTGTGGGCGTGGCTTGGTAGGTGTGGCTTGATGGTCATGTGGCTGGGTGGGCATGGCTGGGTGGGCATGTGACTGGGAGGGTGTTGCTGGTTGGTCATGTGACTCAGTGGGCATGGCCAGGGTGGGCATGACAGAGAACTCTTGTGGTGCTAAGGCAGGGATTTCCTGAGACCCTCCCTCACTCTCCTTATACAGGCAATCCTCCAGTTACAAATGTAAGAGAGCCTGCTAATTACATTTGTAACCTGGGGATTCGTTTGATGATCCCTCCCTGCTTTCCCCAATGCATTTGTTAATTGAATGTGCAGGTCATTAAATGAACATGAGATAGATGCCAGGCATAGTGCCATCTAAGGCCTCCCCCAATCCACTGAGATACCTCATGCTCCCTAGGTGTCCCCACAATTGCTCCCCATCCTGCCCCTCTGGGTCTCCACAGACTGGGGCTGCTTTGCTAGCATCCCAGATTCCACTTACTCCTCTCACCCCATTTCCCATGAATTACTTACTTTTTGAAGATCTCCAGAGGTCCACAAAAAGCCTTACCCACTGGCAGAGAAGTCAAAGTGTTTTATTCAGATGATGGCAAAGTTGCAAGAACATGAAACCTAAGGAAAACATTTTCATCAGCTTCTGAGTCAAAGGCTTTTGCCATATGCCCAGCAGGCCTCCTGCTTCAGGACAGCTTCAGGGATGGAGGTAGCAGCAACAGCAGCCAATCAAGGAGGAGCTTCCTTCCTTTGTCTCATTGGGATGAACTGTAAGCCCCTTGTTTTTTGGCTGCCATGCCCCAATCCCTGAATCTGCTCATTCAAACTGGCAAGCAGACTGGATCCAATTTAAGCCTGACCAGAGTGGATACAAATTAAGTTGAAGTCCACAAGTTTTCAAGTGGCCACGGTTCAAGACCTCCCTGCTCTAGGAAGACCTGAATGGGGGCTGGGAGGGCTGGATCAGGGCCAGGGACCCTCCAGGTTGGCCTTTAACAGGTGTTTTTGCCTGCAAAGAGGCAAAGGAAGACTCACCAGACAAGTAGCTGGTCCACATGGAAGGCAAGCGAGCGAGGGAGCCAGAGAGCAGCAGCTGCTATGCCGCAGCCAAGGCAGGTGAGGCTAGATAAGGAGTGATGGGGAGGGGAAGGGTGGGCAGGACAAGCCAGTGGTGTGATTTTCTGGTTCTCCAAACTGTGCATAATCGCTACTACTGGTCCTAAAGAAACAGTCCGAACCAGCAGAATACCACCTGGGGATTTCATGGAAACATGTCAACCAGTCTTGATGAATAAGTAATCTTGAGGATGCTTTATTGAAGCCACTCCATAAATAGTTTTTATTAATGAAATGAAACTTTGCTACTTTTGACCAGTTTGCCTTGATAAAAAGTAGGGGGAGCTGTTGCTTCACATGCTCATTTCAAAGCAGCAATTAGTGAAAGGATCCATAGGTGGATTGCTTCATGAGGTGTCTAGCCATAGAATTTTGCAGTAAAGGAGGAGGAAATAGGAAGACTTGCTTCGATACATCATCACATATGGCCATACTTGACCTTTATTGGTTCTTGCTTCCAGAAAAGTGGTACAACTTGGGCTTAGGGAAGGCATGACATAGCTGGGGGATATATTTTTGCTATCATGGTTTTTTCAGTGTTGATCCTTCTGTTATAGGCAGTGTTAGGGAAGAAAAACTGTAACTAGACTATATATGCTGGTAGTGATCCAGTATCCTATAAATTTCATGTTTCCTTTCTTCATATAGAAATAGAAATGCAAACATTTCACAGTTTTACTGCTTTTCAGGGGGTGTTCTTGTACTTTTCTGCCTTTTTCTTCTTTGTTCTGCAAATGTGATGCTTTCCACATCTGATTAAATCAGATATGTGCAATTTTACAGACCAAAAGCTAGATTGATCCTTTGAGTATTGGGGGTTATGCTCCAAAATTAATGGGGAGGATCAGGGAGAGAAATTATTTCACCTTCATTGAAATTCAATAAAATTCTGCATAGTTAATAAGATTAGTTTCCAGGTATGTATTTATTAATTTTTCTGCAACATCATCTTAAAAATTATGTTTGGGCAATAATTTATGGAGGTTTCTGGGCCCACACTCAATACTGACCAAATAGAGAAAACTTTTCTGTGACATTTTGCACAATTTAACTGATTTTTTAGATGCATTTATATTTGCCCCAATAATTTAATTATAGATTTTATGGATAAGTCATTAAATAATTAAATAAAATAATTTTAAGTGTGCTATATGCTATTTAATATACCAAAGATGCTTTTACAAAAGGCAACTGGACTTACTTGGGTTTTTTCCTTTGAAAATGTTTCATTACTCTTCTAAGAAACTTTTTCAGAACTGAAGAAGCTTCTTAGCTGAGAAGTGAAACATTTTGGAAAAAGCACCTTTGAGACAATCATGACCTGGATGATTGAGAATCACCATAGACATGCTATTTAATGGTTAACAGGACTGGCCAGGATTTATTTTTTAGACAAATTCATTACCCTTCTGTTCAGTTCTAAATCTGAATTTTAGTCAGTTACAGAATAAGGTTTTCAAAAAGTTAAACCACCTATTATTAAAATCTTTGATAATACGTGGCTTTGAAGATTGAATTGCCAACTAGATAAGATAGCCACACACATTAGACTAGTCGTAAGCAGTTAAAGCAGTTAAAAAGTAGATATTTAGTATAACAGATGTACTAATATAAAATTATTTTATAATCAACATATAATAGTCACCGCTGTTTACAGACTATAATTAGTAATACATTCTATTGCTGCAAAATACAGGTAGTCCTCTACTTACAAAAGTTCATTTAGTGACCATTCAGGTAACAAAGCCAATGAAAAAAGTGACATGATTGTTTTTCACACTTATGACTATTGCAGCATCCCCATGGTCATTTGACCAAAATCCAAATTCTTGACAATGACTCATACTTAAGACTATTGCTGTGTCCCAGGATCATGTGATCACCCTTTGTAATCTTGAGACAGGCAAGGTCAATAGATTTGGTTAAATTAGATTTACTAACTTAACAGCTGCAGTGATTCACTTAACAACTATGGCATGGGAGGTCGTAAAATGTGAGGGCACCCTCCCTTTGGAACGAATTGCCCCCGGAGATCCAGACCATCACAGACCTGCGGACCTTCCGGTGCGCATTAAAGACCCATTTATTTCAACAGGCCAGTCTGGCCTAGCATTAATTTTGGGGTTAATTGGTTTTTTAAATTTTTAAAATTTTAAATTTTTATAATTTTATAATTTCTAACCACTTAATTTTATATTTTAATCTGTTTTTAATTGTTATTGGTCACTACCTTGTTTTTAGATGGTTGTACACCACCCCGAGTCCCTTCTCGGGAGAATGGCGGTTTAGAAATTTAAATAATAAATGAATAAGAAACAGCATGAGAAATAAAGAACAGCCCAAAAAGAATTTTCTTCACAAAAATTGAAAACATGCACTCCCAGAATGTACCTTTTAATTAAGAAATATGAACAGATAAGCATTTGATAATCAACCTTTCTGAGCATAGAAGGTGGGCCCAGTCAAAAGGCAAATTTTATTTATTTATTTATTTATT
>JAEANM010024361.1:0-11172 GCA_017656035.1 Myanophis thanlyinensis
CTACTTACGAAATTTTCCAGTTACGAAACGGCTTTTGGAACGGATTAATTTCGTAAGTAGAGGTACCACTGTAATCTATGACTAGTTGTAATCTGTGTATATTCATTTTTTTCAATTTTCAATTTCCATAAATTTAATAATCCAAATAACTATTAGTACTGAAACTGAACTACATTTTATTCAGATGCAAGCTTTATAATAATCTGCAATTGATAAATCATTCTAAGATGTTGTGTGTGAGAGAGACATTGTATTACAATAAATGGATATACCTGGTTTTCTTCCCATATTTTTAATGGTCATATTTTCAAGAGGGGACTGGATTTCAGAAGACCACTGCATCTGACTGATGGAAAGCCCATCTATCATATTATTTGAAAAATAAAAGTAAGTAAAATTCAGGATACTTGTAAAAGTGAACATTATAGTTGCATACGGGTGGGAAAAGCTGTAGGTGTTCACAGGTCTTTACAACAGAAGGACATAAAAATATCTATTCAGAAATTAGAAATTCATTTATGATTACTTTTCTTATTTGGTAGTCAGGTTGGATTCATGACGATTTAGCATTCTTGGCAACAATACGGAAGTTGTTTGGCATGGATATCTGGAATTTTTTTCCCCTAACTTCCAAATTTATTTTACATGCCTGTTTTTTTCCTGTTGTGCTAGTATCTGTCCAAGGATCTGTCAAAAGTAAAGGCCTGAGAAAAAGTTATACACAAACATCCTTATTTTCCTTTAAAATCCATATATGTATTTATCTGTTAACATATTCAGGCCATGAAAAAAGCTTGGGTGGAAGATTTGACATTCCCAAAACATCCTCAGTTCCATTTTTATAAAATGGCAGAATTCTAGGCCTCTCATCCAATCTACCTACCTACTTAAAGAGCTTTGTCTTTTTGTTGCTTTGGACACAAATTCTATCAATGTAGGTGTGCTTGCAGTATGTTCACATTTTGATTTTCAGATTGTGTTTATTTAGATGACAAAGGTGGATAGAGAGTTATATCTACTCCAAAAAATGCAGTAACTAGCAATCTCTTCCAAGGCAGGCTGTGGTGTGCAGAGAAGTCCTCAAACACTAATACCAGTGTAGTTGTTCAAGCTATCCAACTACATCACTTGTAGGTAGTTGTGTTCATTAGTCTGTGCTTTGTTTCCTGAGATACAATATACTGTACAGCCCATCCATTTACATTACCTACATGTTTACAATCTATATGGATTTATACAATGCCATACAATGCCTCTGAGACATGACATAATATCTGTTTTTCAGGTCAGTTGCTCCAGTCTGCTGTAATTAAGTACATAATGTACTTGATTGTTTTTGTAAACGGAAAGTGGAATGATCCATGTACATATAGTTATTGCACTACGTTATTAAGTTGAGGCCTTCTTTTCTGCTTAGGAATGGATACCTTTGAGACCTTATGTCTTTGTTTTCCGTTCCCACAATAGAAGTGTGCCTTCTTCCTTCTTTTCCTTCTGCCACAGAATTCAGTAATATTTTTCTATACGGGAAACGAACAAAACAAGGGATTTCTCAGACAACGAGTAACCCCCAACAAAGAGGCTCGAAGGGGAAGATCCGATCACGCAGTCTCTGGCCCTTTAAAAAAACCTCCCCCCCCCCAACACACACACATCCCCCCACGTGGCCTCAATGTTTGTGCGAGGCTTAAGTCGCGTCAGCGGAGGGCGTGGCCCACGCAAAGAGGAGACGGTCCTCCGCTTAGCATGGCCACGACTGACACAGTTGAAGGAGGAGGAGGGGCTCCTCCCGGGGGGCGGAGCCGAGCGGAGGCGGAGCCAAGCCAAGCCAAGGCCGGAGAAGTGGGACTTGACTGAGTTGAGAGGGCGACGCTGGGAGCTGCCTGTGGAGCGAAGCAGGTACCCGGCACCGAGGCGGCTCTTCGGCTGCCCTTTTTCCTTTCCGGGCAGGCTGCCGCGGAGTCGAGGCTCACTTCTTAGGTAATGGCTGCTGCTGTTCCTCCTCCTCCTCCTCCTCCGTGGGGCTCTGGAGACGCGCTGGAGGGAGAGAGGGTGTCGGAGGGGGGCAGGGAGGCCAGTGGCCGAAAGAGCTGCGCCCGGGGCCTTGGAGAGCCTCTCCTCTTCGTCTCAGGGCCCCTCGCATCCCCTTCCCTCCCCGGGCTCGCCGTTTGTGCTCGGCGACGGGCGCTCCCGGCGCGCCTCCTCCTTGTTTTCTTTCTCCCAAACTCCCCCCCCCCCATACACACACACACACACCCCGCAAACCTCCTTCCCGTTTGCCCCTCCCGCCTTCACTTCCTCACTCGCGCTGCCCTTCTCACCAGCCAAACATCCCCCCCCCAGCTGGCCCCGCCCTCGCATTATCACAATAACACTCACTTATGGCACAATAACACCCAATATGGCACGAAGCTGACCGCCCGCCCTCCTCCCCTCTGTGTCGGCCCACCGCCGACGCCGCCTCCCCCAGCAGCCCGCCGCCCTTGCATCTTCTCCTCCTCCGGCCGCAACGGCGAAAGAGCCGTGTTCTGTCGGTTCAGCTGCCCAGCCTGGACCCGCCGCGGTTGGGCTGCTGTCCCTGAGAGCCTCAGCAGCTCCCCCGCTGCCTTTTGTCCGGCGCCGCAGAGGAAGAAAGAGCCCGTGAGGCGGGGATTTGCTTTCCTGCGGCAAACGGGCTAAAAAGCGAGAAACCCCGATTGGGTGACCCAAATGCGACGGCGGGGCTAAGCGAGCCCGTGTGGTGCGGGTGCTTCGCCCTTTCATTGGAGGCGCCTGTTTTTCCACACTCCATTGCTTCCTCTTCCTCCTCCTGTTGACGGGTGTTCCTGTAAGGAAACCAAACATTTTATGTTTGTACGCCTTAGTCTGAGCAACCGTTTGAAAGCTCTGCATCGGCGCTGCTTATTTTTTTTTATTATTTTTTTTTGCGGGGGTGTCTGGCCGTCTCACCAGGTGCTGATTCGGAAAAGTGATAGAAATTCTTGGGGTTGTTGCAGTTCGCAGTTAACTGAGGTACGTTCGGAGTTAAAATGTTTGCTTTTGAGGCTTCTTTTGCGCCCCCCCCCCCGACATTTCATTAACCGGATATAAATTGTATCCTTGTTTCCGTCTTCCATAGCTATTGAATTGTAAAAGTTTCTAAACCGTAACACAGCTGATGTGTCAAAAGAAGCTTCTTTTTCTTTCCTTCCTGTCTGGCTGTTGTGGGGATAACAACAGGAGGCCTGCTGGTCTCTTTGTCAGCTGTTTCTTTTTTGTGTTGTCAAATCATCTTTCAGTGTTTCTCAATCTTGGCGGCTTTAAGATGTTTGGACTGGCTGGGGAATTCTGGGAGTTGAAGTCCAAACATCTTAAAGCCGCCAAGGTTGAGAAACACTGAATAGGTTTACCTCATTCTCACACGTGAAGGAAGTAGGCAGAACCCTTGCCCATTGGAGGCTGTGAGGCACGTGACCAGATTTCAGGCTGCCTTTTTTTTAATCTTTCCAATGGGCTGTCCGGATGGGATTTAGGGTTTCTGGCGGAAGTGGCAGAAGTAACTCCTGCAGTGGTCTCCCGTGATTGGTGGGAAAATTTCGTGGCACAGCTGCTCAGGTGGTGGAAATGCTGTCGGGAGGCAGTTCTGCCTTCCTTTTCTTTTTTTATTTCTCTGAGCAGTTAATTTGGTTCGAAATGCCTGGTCGTTGTATTTCTACGAGTTTGCATCAGCTGGATGGAAAAGACAGCTTTTAACCGTGCTGGATTTATTCAGTGGCCCACATTTGTAAAAGCCAAACCTGTACTATTTTATCTAGTAAAGCAGATTTTTGATGGAGCGTCTTTATGTATATTAGAATTGCGTTAAAATTATTTCTTCATATACGGTAGAACTTATTTCACCTTTCTTTAAGGAATAACAAAATGTATACCAATCTCCAAACAACTACTGCCCCTCTAAAAGAGTAACTGGCCCAAACTCACTGATTTGGCTTTCATGGCTTAAGGAGGACTAGAATTTATGTTCTGGTTTCTAGTCTGGAATGTTAATTATGTTGACTGTACTGCATTTAATTGTGCTAATTATAAAGAAGATATCTTCATTTTATAATTAAAATGTTGCATGAATCAAACATATATATAGATCTCTTCAGTCCATTCTCTTAATGTATGAAATATTTTTAAAAGGGTGCTTCTCTAAAAAAACCCTATCTTTCTTTGCTAGTACCTGTATGTATGTAGGAAAACCTCATAAATCTAACAAATCCAAACAAAAAATGATGGTGAGGAGAGGGTTATATTCTGAAATAATCTGAAGGAGGTCAGTGAATTAAGCCTTAAGCATCTGAATTAACTTTGGGCTTTCCTATAGTATCAGGACTTCATGCCTGATAGGATGTTTAATTGTTATTTTAAATTGTCTGTAAGGACTTTTGGAGTGGGTGGGATTAATAAAGTAAGTAAAATTCAGTTACAGTAATGGTTGTACTCATACTTTGGGCACAAATAACTTTGAATTGTTAATATCAATGCAGTGAATTTCCCCAATTGTCTGCATATGATTGTATTGCATGTGTATCTATTCTGGAAAATGCGTAGTTATTTAAGCTTGAATTCTTTAACCAAAGTTATACAGATCATGGAACAATAAATTGGCCACTTTCATATTCTTTAAATCCATTTTTTAATTAGTAAAACTAGACAAAAATAAAATACTTAGTATTTTTTTCAATCTATAAGCACTGTAATTTAAAAATATGAGGCATTGTATGTTTAGTTGTAAAACAATAGAACTATAGGGGTCAGTTATACATTGAACCTCGATTTATAATAAGAAAACTATGTGACTGGAACATAAATTGAAAAGTGCTAATGGTCAAATGATTTTCCTTTAAAACATCAGACCACTAATAACTGTATACATTATTCTATAAGGAAGAGTATGCTAGATTTTTCCATATTCCTTGTTTTGTTGAAAATGGGCAAAAAAGAATAATGAGAACGTATCATTTTCAAGTCTTTTCAGATTTTAACATCTCAAAATTAGAGCTCTTTCTCTAGTGGTTAAGTGAATATTTTTATTTTCTGAGCAAGGGAGTCAACTTTGCCATCTGGTCTCTGTGTAAAAGCTATGAAATAGAGTGAGCTTTGAATCTACATGGCAGTATTCATAGGATAATGGAATAAAGGCCACAAGCAAAAACGTTATAAAACATTTTGGAATAGTATAATAGAGCATATTTTCTATAAATTGACTTTTACATTCTTATCAGAAATACAGTTATATTGCTAGACTACAAGGGTATGTACCATAATAAATGTCTTTGAAATGCTGTATTTATGCTCCCATATGATGGCTTTCAGTGATTGCTTTCAGATTTCAGCTTGATTTATCCTTTCAAGAATAATGTTTGCAATCTGAAACTAAGAGTTGTATATTGCACTGTTTTTTAACATTTATTTTTGTATGCATATGTGCCTAAATAAGCCTCTTATATACTTTGTAGACAGTGAGATGTGTAATCTGACAGTTATGTGTGGCTGGTTTTATCAAGTTCTTAGGAATTTAGTAGTAGCCTATGTAAGAAATTGATATCGCTGTCAATGAAGCAGTACGCTTAGTGACAGGTTGTCTCAAACTTACACCAATTGACAAAATATATCCTCTTGCTGTCATTGCCCCACCTTAGATCAGGAGAGAAGTAGCAGCAGATTCCGAAAGAACTAACAAGAGAATGATCCTCGAATCCTCTGAAGAAGACAAACATATGCCCCAAGCCCACTGACCATCTAGGAGCAGTTTTATGGCAAAAACAAACATTCTTGGGGATACAGAAGAACAAAATCAAATTAAAAGATGAATGAAGGAGACCATTGAGAAAGGAATAACATTAAAGGAGGATATGGCTGAAGGCTCTGATCTTCCTTATACTACTTGGAAGACCCTGAATTCATTTGAGAGTTAAGAGTGCCTAAATGTAAAACCCAATATGTTCAAGTGGAAGCTATTTGCTGATAACAACACACTGTGTAAACGAGGAGAGATAAAGAGCCTAGTCCATCTACTATGTCAGTTACTATTAGAAACATGTACCGATAATGATTTATTTTTGGCCAATGATAAAGTAAAGAAAGTGGCTTCATTCTGGCAATTTAAAGTTTCCTTCCTCTGTATCCTTCCTCCTTCCTCCACCTTTTAATTCAATTTTGTTCTTGTGTATTCCTGTGTATCATGGAAAAATAAGTAGTAGTATATGTCCCAAGTATAGTAAATAGACTATTCTGGTCTATTTACCTGGTCTATTTATCCAGATTTATCTAGGACTATTCCAATTGCAGTCTTTCCAGTCAGAGGCTTGCAGTTTGATCTCGCATGTGTGATATTATTATATAGAATCATGAAAGTTCGTAAGGAGATTAATGGTCCTGTACAATTACTTTCTAATGCAACACTATAGACTACTATAATTATCCATGACATCTTGTCTTTATTTAGAAATCTAAGTAGAAGATTTTATTTCTGTGGCAAGTATCCTCCTGTTCTTGTGTTCTTTTCATTTAAATCCATTGTTCTTTTATCTTTGGACAACAAAAGTCTCTTCTGATATTTAAAAGTATCAATTTTTTTTTTCATATACACATAACTTAAAGCTTTTCATATGACTATTTTTAAGTTGCTTATGTGTATTTTAATATGTAGATATTAACTGCTCAAAATATTTTAATTTGCAACTTTTAAAAGTGCTGCTGACAAGTTCTATGGTCAGTAGTTCTCAGAGTTGCACACTAACAGAAGCAAAGCCTAAAACGACCAATTTCAAATAGATCATCTGAGATGAGATAGATGGCTCAAACATACTCTATTTTAATTCAAAAACCTCGGTGAAGCTGTGATACTGATAAGGGAACATTACTAAAGTGAATTTTTAGGGACGCTCCCCCCCTTCAAAATTTGCTTACATAAAATATCCTGGTAGGAAGGGAATAGAGCAGAAATATTGGATTCTAAAATGTACAGAAACGTACTGGATCAGAGTGCCTTATGGAGTAAGAGTAGCATTGTTTGCCTCATTGACTCACAGCTTTTGGGAAAACTAATGAAGTGGAGTCTCTCAAGCAGTGATTGGACATTAGAATCAGTTGAAGAGAGCAAGGGCAAGCAGGCTAGGGACAAGTCACATGCAAATTGTTTCATGAAGAATTGTTGGAGATTTTGTAATAATACAGAAGTGATATGATTATGGGGCCGCTAGAGTCAAAATCAAAAGCACAGAATGAAAGGAGTTGCGCTCTCCCCCTGACCACTCCGGGTGCCCCTCTTCGCTCCACCTCTCCTACAAAGCGGCGTTAGGCTCTGTATGGAGCCCACAAGCAGGGGAAGACCAGTGGGGGACAGGAGCCAGCTTTCTCTCCTGCTCCCGCCGTTTCTTTTGTTAAAGAAACAACTAGCCTGTTTCACCTACATGGAATTGTAGACTCATCCAATCTTGTGGTGCAGATGGGCAGCTGGCTATTCAAGAGGTAGAGGAAAAAGAATCTGGCTGCATTCAGTGCTATTATTTTCTAAAATAAATAATAGAAGTAGTGAAGAAATTATTTTTCTTGCTTTCTTTTTGTTGTTTGTAAAGCAGCATAGGGAGATGGATTGTGTCTGAGCTATTTGAAAATCATCTGATTTTTCTCTCTTTTTGAATATAAGGGCAACTTCTAATGATATTTTTGTATATATATGGTAACAGAGAGTTGGATATGAAGGTGGAGTTATCTGTTCATTAAATAGCCACAATGAATATTTATGAAAGTTATTACTGATATTTATGCACCCTGTCAACATTTTTAAAATATAATTCTCACAAGTATTTTGCTTTACTTTGATTTTTCAACATTAATACAATTTGTTTCTCCTGTTTTCTAGGGCTCTAATAATTTTTAAAATGGGCCGCATCTTCTTGGATCATATTGGTGGTACTCGCCTATTCTCCTGTGCAAATTGTGATACAATTTTGACTAACCGCTCAGAGCTTATATCTACCCGTTTTACAGGAGCTACAGGACGAGCCTTTTTATTTAACAAGGTTAGTTAAAGACAACTAGTCTAAAACTAGTTAGCGTGGTTTCAGTATTCCTGCAATATATGGTTAGGTGAAGCAGAAATGTCCATTTAAGAGTTCTAACAATGTGATAATAACAGTCACTTAGCATACTTTTCAGATATAAAATTTGCTACAATATACATTTTTGTTAAAGGTTAAAAAAAAGTCAGCTTTCAATAACCGAGAATGTTGAAAACATAAATGTAGAAAATGGGTAAAACATTGGAGATAAAGTGGTAACTAATTTATGTTCTAACAAACTATAACTTATAGACCAAGTTCATTAATGTATTTATATTTGCCTAAGTAAAATATAATCTATTTTATAATATGTGTAGGATTTGTTGGATGTTGCTAGACCTTACTATGGGCTGAATTCTACCTCTTTAAAATGCACAGCTTTTGAAGGGTACTTTGTCTCCAAAATGGAGAACATAATTAGGGGAAGAAAACATGCTGGAGGAATTGCTACCATAATAGTGTTTATCAACAGCAAAATTCCAATTAAAGCTATATTAATGCTTATACAGATTAGTCAAGGAGTGTCAACTTTTCCACAGTTCTCTAATGATTGCAAGTTATCACTGCAAATGTAATATGACTAAAATATAGTGCAATGGGAAAGGTGTCTGACTAATAGGAAATCCAGATTTTAGCTTCTTTGGCTATGGAAGCTTATTAACTTTTCAGCCAGTAAATTTTTCTCCATCTAACCTACCTCACAGAGTTGTTATGGGAAAAAATGTGACAAAAGAAGGTTGCCTTGAGCTCCTAAATGAAATATGGGATATAAATCAATCAATCAAATGCTTCTCTCCTTTTAACTTCCTTTAGGTAGTAAATCTGCAGTACAGTGAAGTTCAAGACCGAGTTATGCTCACTGGCCGTCATATGGTTCGTGATGTGAGCTGCAAGAACTGCAACAGCAAACTTGGCTGGATATATGAATTTGCCACCGAAGACAGCCAGCGCTACAAGGAAGGCCGTGTTATTCTGGAAAGAGCTTTAGTCCGAGAAAGCGAGGGTTTTGAGGAGCATGTTCCGTCTGATAACTCCTGAATGGAAATCTCTTCATCTTTAGGCTTTCTTTGTTGAAACTTAAAAAAAGAAAAATCAACAAAAAAAACCAACCCTTACTTACATACGCTGTCACCTTAGCATCTGCATTGGATTCATGAACTACAAAGAGAGGGGGAGAGGGAACGACAGAGAGGGAAAGAGAATTCCATATGGAATGTTCCTTTTTCTTTATTATTTTTCTTTTTTTAATCCTTTTCTTGTTATTCATAGAGAATGTTATCTGGATGCTGTAACACTTTTTCAGTCTCAGCTATGTAAGCATTTGAAACTACAAATCATCTAAAAGGAATTCGGAAATTTCTTTTATTAGATAAATCAGTTATGTTTTAGTTTGTAAAACCCGTTACATCATAAGGAAATTTTAGTCTAGTTATGCCTTTTAATTTATTTCCATTTTGTCCTCAGTTTTTATTTCATTTTTAGCCAGATTTTCCACCTTACTTGACTGGCTGACGAAGAGGTCTGACCTTGTGAAGAATGCTGAAAGGGTTCAGTGTTTTGTCCAGTTTGTGCTGGCCGCTGATTCATATTCTTGTTGGGGTTCATTGGTAGAATGGAATCTATGCTTGTCTTTCTTTGTGTAACCCAAGTTGTTCTCATTCCTCATTTACTTAAGCAACACTTTTACCATGTGGCTGATGTTCTACTTGTTTAAGCAAATAGGACAAAACTGTGTCTATTTTTCCAAACATAAGTTAAAATATTGAGAAATGACTGTTGTACTGGTTCAAAAGTATGTTGATAATTATGGGGATTGAGTAGTTACCTTATTCCTTTTCCTTCTTAGTTGATTTTAAATAGAAACTTACTTGGAGTTTATTCTCTTTTTTCTCTTAACCTTTAGTTCTGCATTAAAACCTGGCTATGAAGAAAAAGGGCATGTATACATTCAGGCATTTAATCCATGCCTGTTTAAAAAGCTTACAACTTGTCTTCAGAGGCTGCTTCTAATGTCAAAGCTTACATCTTAGATGCATCTTACCTTTGTGATGCTGTGCCTTTACTGCTTTTACCAGCACAGGAAGCTCATTAGGCTGTACCTTGTAAGTGAATGATCTGAAGCTTCCTTTAGCAAGTTATTTATGTTACAATACTAATTCTTCATCAGAGCAAGTATTTCTATATACTCCCCTTAGTCATGGGTGCCCAAGTGTTGCTGCTGGCATGACCTTCCCTCAATGGTATGTTTTGGAAAGAGCTGAATCTTATAGGACTAATGACAATTTTTGTTCTCTTCTTGTCAGTACTAAATATTTCATAAATAAGGACATACATGAAACGTGCTTTATTGCAATAGATTCCTAAGCACTTGTTAAGTTCTACCATTGAGCAAAGAATACAAAAGAGTATTCCTATAGTTGGTGAGATATTGGTAATAACTTTAATCATCCTAACCACACTGGTAGTGGCTGGGGTAGGAAGTGATACCATTGCAAGTATCTTTAGGAATTATGTTCTCTGAATATGTCTCTCATACAGAAGTAACCGGCTAAAGAGGGATAGGATTGTGATTATATTTTTTGCACTCCAGAGGTGGCACTTTGCCATCCCTCTTAGTTTAATCTTTTAAAAATTTCTATTGCGCAATTTAGAAGGACAAGATGTACCAGTAAATGTGTATGCTACAGCTACGTTCAATAAAGATACTTAAAATAGTGTAGTGAATAGTCTTTAATATTGATTTCATTATATCCCCTTTATTTTATTACTCTGGTAATCTGTCATTGGCATGGTCTTTGATGTACTCTTCATGTGTTTTGATGTTGCAGTACAATAAAGTATGTTTTGTCCTGCCTGGTCTCTAATTAGATTGTTCATATTACAAATATTACAAGTGGGCCTTTGAATAATGCCAATAAGTATTTTAATGATTTTAGTCAATAATGAATATACATAGTTGAAATAATTCATTATTAAATCAGGCTAAGATAATTATTTGAAAGTAAATACAGTGGTACCTCAAGATAAGAAATTAATCCGTTCCAGGGTGGCTTTTGTATCCTGAATTTTTCTTATGTTGAAG
>JAEANM010024362.1:0-11172 GCA_017656035.1 Myanophis thanlyinensis
CAGGCCTCTCTCATCTTTTTAAGTGGGAGAACTTGCACAATTGGTGGCTGACTAAATACTTTTTTGCCCCACTGTAAGTCTAACTGCTATTGCAATTCCTGGATTTAAGATTGTAATTTTATTTATTGAGTTATTAGGTATAATAGAAGATAAGTTTTCTGTTTATAAGCAAAATTATGTTAATTAATTATTATAATTAAGTTAATAATAATTATTATAATACTTAATTATTTCTAGTTGAATATTCCAAGTAAGTGAAAATTCCAGTCTGGAAACGTTGTGCAATTAATCCTCAATAATATCAGCATAAAGCAAACATGCATACAAATGTCCCACCCTTTGTAATACATCATGCTAAAATACTTCCTGTTTTTAACAAAGGTGTTGATCAAGTTATTAGTTGTTGCAGGGTACATTTATTTTGGCTAATGATGGCATTAGAGATCAGAATTACTAAGTGAAGAAATTGTAAAGTGCAATGGCATATGGCTGCATTGCTTAGAGATGGCAATTCTGGCACAGTCAGCTGCTATTATTAAGGGAGAAGTTCACATGATGGTGACTTTTGACTTCCTGCCAGTTTCCCCATTGAGTTTGCTTTTGGGAAGCTGGAAGGCAATATCAGAAATCTTTATCACAAGACCACGAGGACACTGCAACAGTGAAACTATGAAAACCTATCAAGCACCATTTATTCAATGCCATTGTAACTTTGAACAATCATTGAAGGACTGGTCATAACTTCAGGACTAAGTGTATTTAAATACCATGACCCTTGCATGCACTTTTAGATATCCCAGGCAAACTTTGAATATTTTAGCAGTTACTAAATTTACAAGTGTGGTTCTTAATCTAAGTAATTTTTAGAAGTGTGTCCCTGTCTACCTTCCATATCAATTATTACTGCAAGAGTTTTTTTTAATATTTTTAAAATATTTTTTAAATATCTAATATGTATGTATGTGCTTGTATGTCTGTATATACTTAAAAGGACTTCTAAGTCACTTCAATTTTGTTCCAGTAACAATCCAATCAGTTACTTCAGGCATCTTGCCTCCTGGTTCATTTTTTTTAATTATCCCAATAGGTGCTGGAGTTCCCCAGTTCCAACCAATTGCCTTGAATGGGCGCATCCAGCTTCTGACAAATGGCTCCTTGTTGATCAAGCATGTTCTGGAAGAAGATAGTGGATACTACCTCTGCAAGGTCAGCAATGATGTGGGGGCTGACGTCAGCAAGTCCATGTACCTCACTGTTAAAAGTAAGAATTTCTTCCTGATAGTAATGACTATTGAGTTGCAAAAGGATACCTTTCAGCTCCTGAATTGAAAAAAAATATTTTGCATTCATTCTAAGATACACTTGCACATTCTTCTTGCTGCAATTGAATCACTTGGTTACAATTTAGTTGAAATTAAGTGGGCAAAGGGAAGGATTGACATTGTCTGAGAAACATTTCTGTGAGGTCAATGAGCTCCTTTAACATATTTTTGGAGTACAGTGAGGCATCTTGATGTTGCTAATATATGTTAAACCTGAACAGAGCTTAAATAAAAATCATGACAAAGAGCTTCAGAACGCCTTCACCGGAGATGCTTACTTTTCAGTTGACTTTCATACTTTATTTTTTTATATAACGTTATTTACAGTTTTTTTTTTTAACTTCCATAAGTACTTAGTGAACAATGTATTGTCTGGGTCAATATACTTTGAACACAATACTACTACTAATAATACTATTTAAATATACCTAATCATAATCTTTCAACTTCTAACATTTGTGTGCACATTGTATTTGTAATAGATTCTATTATATGTCAGTGTACATAATACTATTTTCCCAATTCCTACTTTCTACCTCTTTTTTCTAACTCTTCATAAAATAACCACCATATTAAGAAGTATTCTATATCTATCCATCATCTCTTGTCCTTTTTAGAATTTCAACTCATTAACTTTTTGGAAAATCTTTCATGTTTCTCCCTTGGGATCTTATATCTCCTTACATCACACTTATTTAATCTAAGTATTTCATCTGCCTCAACACTTATCCCTTGCTGTTGGATCTCTAGAGCACCCATCTGTAATTCTTTCATTATTTTGGGGAGATCTTTCTCTTTATTCTCTTCTATATTTTGAACTCTTAAAGAGTAGTCTATCTGTTCAGTTTTGAGAATTATTCCTATCTCTTCTGTATCTTTATTTGCTTGTGACATTTTTTGATTTGTATCCTCTATTCTTACCTCAGCTCCTTCTGTATTTTAATATTTTATTCTGACAGTTATACTATCCATATTCAACAAGTCAGAATCATGAGATTTTATTTATGTTGCTTTAGAAAGTGATGATTTTTAGCTCCAAACATGCATTCTTAATTGTGTATTTGCTAGATCATTCATAATAAACAACTAGATTTCTGAACATCATCATTCAAAATATTGTTAAATGGTACTTAGAATTTCCAAGATTTGTATTTCTTGTCTTTCTTTTTTATTTGGATTTAAGCCTATAATCCTAAATAGTGTTGTTAAACAAAGAATAAAGTCTTTTGGACCAAGACCAGAAGATAATTTTAGTTCTGTTCTGCCAATTTTTTAAGTTCAGATGTGGTTACAACAAGGACTACCTGAATAATGATCTATTTGCTTTAGAAGTGGGGAAGGGGGGCCCAAATGAGAACAATTGAATAATATTCAACTGTCCCAGAATGAATATTGGACATTTTTAATCAAAAGCTGCCCTTTCGGTAATGAATCCACAGTGAATTTTTGCAAATGAAGAATCTATATAATCCATTCTTCCTGGGCTCTCAGGACATGAAAAATGTAACATTCACTGTGCCAGTCAGGATTTACACACTCTCACATATATATACATATATATACACACACGCGTACCTATATACGTGTGTGTGTGTGTGTACCCCAAATCAGTTTGGTGCAGAGAAAGTTGTACAGCTAATAACCAAAGCAATGAAAGAACACAGACTAAAAAAGCTTTTGCTAATGTTCTTTTATTTTGGCTATTTGACTGTGCGGAGGGCACAGTCACTTCTGCCCTTGTGACCTCCCGCGTAGACTATGCCAATGCTCTCTACATGGGGCTCCCCTTGAAGAGCATCCGGAGGCTCCACAGAGCTCCTCGGAGCTCCCATATTACACCTCTCCTGCGCGAGCTGCACTGGCTCCCTGTTGCCTTTCAGGTGCGATTCAAGATGTTGGTGCTTACTTTTAAAGCGCTCCATGGCTTGGGACCCGGGTACTTATGGGACCGCCTGTTGCCACCATCAGCCTCCAGCCGACCGGTGCGCTCCCACAGGGTGGGCCTCCTCGGGGTTCCATTGTTGGGAAGGTGTCGTCTGACAGCCCCGAGGATGCGAGCCTTCTCTGTGGGTGCACCTTCCCTCTGGAATGAATTGCCCCTGGAGATTCGGACCATTGTGGACCTTCAGATCTTCCGGCACTCATTAAAAACCCCACCTATTTCAGCAAGCCGGTCTGGCCTAGCACTTAATGGAGTTTTAAATTTGTTTTAAATTAGTGTTAAATTTTCAAATTTTAATCAATTTTAACTCTAAACTGTTTTATATTGGGTTTTTTAATTAATTGGCCATTCTATCTGTATTTTTAACTTGTTTTTAATTGTATTTCTTCTCATTTTTTACTTGGCTGTGCACCGCCTCGAGTCCTTCGGGAGGGAGGCAGTATACAAATGCAATAAAACTCAAACTCAAAAAGGCTGTTATAACCCTGTTAAAGTCACATTATTAAAAAAAGAAGGAAGGTTAGATTTTGTATTGTATTTTATTGATAAATAAAAAGGCTTTAATTTATATGCTAAAATCATCATCCCCAAGTGTGTTCCTCCCTAAAGTAATAGAACTTAATGCCTGCCAGATGCTTGGGCTAAAGTTTCTGTAAGTCCAGCTACCACATTTGGCATAATGGAAATTGTAACATATATGCATCTCTGAAATATCTGAAAAAGTGCCAATCAACTTATTTTTACTATAAAGTAGAAGCCATTTCCACCCAGTTAATCTTGAAGTGACCAATGTAATATCCAGGCAGTAGATAAGTTACTGCACTTTTTAGAATTTGGATGATTTCCAAAGCAATTGTTAAAGCAGTTCTGAATAGATAGTAAATATTTTAGCATTTAGAAAGAAAAATAAAAACAGCCTTCTAGCTTCCCCGTAGTTGACAGCTGTAAAAGTCTAAGTCTGATTATGCTATGGAGTTTTATGAGTCATAAAAGAGTATATTTTATCAAGTCAAAACAAAAATCTTTCAGGACAGTATTTTTTGAATCAGATAAAAGCTAGCATCAAGTACAAATATATATTTATATTTAGTTCTTTTTATTATTTTATTTAAATTTAGGAGCTACCCAAAATAATTTTGAGCAGCACATCCACTTTTTATTCCCATTGTACATTTTGTATGACAGTTATAGTTTATAGTAGTTGAATGCCAGAACATAGCTTATTTAGATCAATGTATACATATTTAACTAGTGTTTAATATACAATAATAAGCAATTATGTGGGATAGCTGAAATATTTCACCTTCATTCTTATCACTGATATTGCAGTGTTTTTCAACCTTGGCAAGTTCAAGATGTGTGGACTTCAATTTATAAGTCTGGAGATGTGTTCTGTATTGGAATGTATTCTGTGTTCTGTGCTTTGTGTGATTGTACCGATGGAGGCTCATTCAATTTTGCTGCACACATGTGCATTGACAATAAAGAATTGAACTGAATTGACAGAATTTGTCAGCCAGCATCTAGGTCTAGGAGTTGGTCCACACTATTATACTTACCAAGGTTGAAAAACACTGTACTGTTGGCTTATCTGCTCCAGTCCTCTGGTATAGACATGCAAGTAGAGGCAAGCGTCAAGCTCCATAATAATGTAATGCATCCAGCTAGGCTAATTAATCCAATATAATTGCTTATCTAGTCTGCAGTCTCTTTCTAGTAGCTTCTCCATATGCTCAGAATGAGGCAGGGGAGGAAATGTGCTATAGGCATCATTTTCTGTGTAGTGAGCTTAGAAATAAATGCAGAGCTTAAACTTGCAAAATGAATTGTGAATATTATATGAGTTGCTTGGATCACCCACCCCCACCCCACACTGTTTTTTTCCTAATTAGAAGGTCTCAGCACAAAATTTTACCTGTGACAGAGCAATAGAAAAGCTAATGTGGATGAAGAAGTACAATTTAGCTCATAAGAAACTTGAAATAAATTATAATAGCTTGAAAAAATGGCTTGTATTTGAAACTAACATCTTCAAAAGCTATTTCCCTTGTTTGATTGAAGAGCTTATACGTGGGGATACTTACTTTTGAGTAATAAGCTTCCCTGCCTTCCAACTTTTCAATTTAAACACACCTGAAAGTAATCGACTGTTTTTTACTATTTTAAAATTCATTAAAAAAAATTTAAAAACCTAAAATGTGCAGAAATGGATAGATTGACAATGGAAATTAGAGAAAAGGAAATAAGCCAATTTCATAAGAGATGGGAACCTCTTATCAATGGTTAGATAAGAGAAATAAGTAATAGTTATAAATAGAAATATAATACAGATGTAATAAGCTGTCATAGAGGAGCAAAGAATAAGAGAATATAAGGTAAAGATATTCTATGATATTGTATGATATGATAAATAAGGATATAATGTTAATGCTACGTTATATAAAGACAGAAAGTAAATATCATTGATATTTGATAATAAATATGTTCATCCAAATGGTGCGTGAAATGATGGAAGATGTAAATTGTATATGTATGAAAATTAAAAGAAAATTATATCCCCCCAAAATTATTCATTTTGGATAGAAAAACAAGATCTGAGCAGGGCTAGCTAAGTCAAGTGTTGAGGAAAAATGACCCAAAGATTTTTCGTAGTCACAGGTGAGTTTCTAAGAAACAGGTATATTAAATTTCCAATAAAATTTGCTGAAAGGGAAATAAAAATCAAGCAGTCTCAGTGGAATCACTGTGGTTACTGTTTGTGCTTCTGCCTGTCACTTGATTCAGCTTTTATGATTTGAGACTGTTACAGAGAATTTACTAGACAAAGAAGGCAAAAATAGATGTTCACAAGCATGGGAATTCAGTATGGAAAAGTGGGATGCAAGCAGAGGTGGGATTCAACCAGTTTGCGTCTCTTCGCTAGAACTGGTTGTTAACTTTCTAAGCAATTCAGAGAACTGCTGGTTCAGCTGGTCATTAGGGCAGAGAACCGGTTGTTAAATTATTTGAATCCCACTACTGGATGCAAGACCTAGTCCAAGAGCTACAGATACTCAGTTCTTAAAACAAGATTTCCTTATCAGAGGATAGCTCACAGATGACATAAATGTTGCTGCATAATGAGGGGTTTATCTCATTTCACTGTTGAAAGCTTATTTCTATCTGGAAGAGCCTTAGATAAGCATATCATCTTGCATAAGCATAAGCCATAAGCTACAATTTCAAACTAGAAATCCTACATTGATATAATCATAGTAAAGTAAAGTAAGTAAAATTAAAATAACCAAGTAAAATTAAACAATCAAATTACATTTTATGTAGAATCTATGTTTGGCAAAACTTCAGTAACCAACAAACAAACAGCAGATATACTGTTGGTCTGATAAAATGGCTTTATCATCCTTTTTTTAAAAAAGTAACATGCCATGATCCCAATCAGCTGGAGTTTTCTCTATAAAGTGCATAGTATATAGCAGGGGTGTCAAACTTGTGGCCTGCAGCCTGGATGTGTCACACGCTGGTCACGCCCACCCCTGGTTTAGCGAAGGGGGAAAAGTTGTGATATTTCACATGATGAGAACATGCTGTTGTGAGTTTGACACCCCTGGTATACAGTGTTGAATGAACATGTTGGGAAACCTTTGAATGTAGCTTTGTGATTAACTGAATGCAGAATTTGTTTTATCTATCTTCCTTTTCATACATCTAATCATATTTTTAACCGCAAATCAATCTTGGTTCCTATTTAGTGCCATAATCTGAAAAACATTAACCCTCCACGAGGGTGTATGGATTCTTCAAACTTTATCACCAAAATGAACGACAAAAACACCTACAGATATACTGTCCTACAACTTTTCCATAGGCCGTCTAAAAGAAGTTTACATAAAACATTGTTTGAGAGCTTCTGCCCATTTCCACTCTTTATTATAACTCGTCCTGAACTGGAAAATGTCTAATTGTTCATTAATATATTTTTGATGGCATATGCAGGTTAAGATATCAATAGGAAGGTTTGATTTCTGTTCAGTGGAAATTAAAGGCAGCAATTTTATAAAAATAAATGGCAAAGAACCACCTGGAACTGCAATTGTGGTAATAAAATTCATGCAGGCACATAATAGAAAATAAGTAGTTTTGTAATGTACATGTTGAGAAGAGTGACAGAGAAATTTATGCTAAATTTGAAAACATGAAAATTTCCCCTCGACACAAGCATTTGCTCTTGTTATTCTAACAAGGTTTTGGGGTTTTTTGATTTTGTCCTAATGAGTTCCTCCTACTGTAAGAGATAAACAAGCTCCAAGTGTTGTTTTCTGCCTCTTCAGACTATCAGCACAGCTTTGATTTAAGGACTTGCACTTTAATCATCTATCATGTGTCATTACCCCGACAGGTGGCAGCAGCCACAAGATACAAGCTCCAATAAATTGCATCGAAAATCACTGAAGCGATCTTTTGTTGATTTTCTTTTACAGCTATTCAATGGCAGATCAGCTGTCATAACAACACAGTGCCCATGGCAGTAGGGTGAAATTAAATGTGAAGTATGTTCAAGGTAGCGAGTATAAAAATGGAATATCATTTTTTTCACCCTGTTGATTCTAATACATTTTTTTTATTCTTGTAAGTAATGTGAAGTCTGTACCAATTGATTGAAATCAGTGCTTTATTTTTGTGGCATAATTGTCACATGTGCCCTTGTACAAATATGCTCTACTACGTAAATAAGTACTTTGCTATCAGTAATATTTTCTTTAAAAAAAGGAACCTTGCTCATTTTAAAAACAAAATGCATCTTATAATTGGGTTTTTAAGCAAAAGGAAGCAGTTTGCAAATCATCTTTGTTTCCCCCTTCTCTCTCCTTAATTATCCCTCTATTACATATATATGCAATGTTATATTGCATAAAGTGTAATTTTTCAATACAGAAAATGCTCACAAAAATATAATATGCTTGTCATTAAAGTAGTTACTTTTGTAATGATGAACCAAATTAGACTAACTATTAACATAACTGCCAACTTGGATGCCAAATGTCCAAGTTCATAATGTTTGTTTAGTTTTGACTGGAGGTGATATGTACACCAAGCCATTATGGTTTATAAGCCCTGTTTTGTAGCTTCAGGTTGGTTATAAACTACATTAGGAGGTAGTGAATAGGCAGAGAATTCCATTACCTATCCTGTTTCTGAGTATCAGTCTATGTTCACTTATCTCAAGCATAAAATCCATTTCTGCATGAAGCCAGTTCTATTCCCCTGGTGCAGTGTCAGATTATCCATCCTCCTCCCCTTTCAGCTACAGAGAAAAATAGTTCATCTTTTTAAAACAAAGGTAGAAATTAGAAATCATGGCTAAAACATAAACTGGTATATCTTCTTACCAACTTCAGAATTAACTGATTGAAAGCCTCAGAGACTGGAAGGGAGTCCAGAAAATTAAGACAATCTGTTTCAAGAAAAGCAGATGTCTTTGAAAGGAAACATTTAAAAAAACTGTTCAGCTAAAAGTACGGACTATTGAAGGTTATTTTTAATTTGACCGTGGGCTTTGAATTTATTGTTACTGTAAATTATTATCTCCATCCATACAAAACTCCATCATTGTGTGTTTTTGTCCCATTTAAAACCTGCTTAGTTCAGCATTGGTTCTAACCAAGATAAGAAGTACATTATCTTGTATCTCACAAATGAAGGCAAATGTATGTATCCCAGGATAATGTTGCAGGATCCAATCTGGGTTAGTCATTGGAGTAGAGGTTTAATTTTCTTTTTTACTCATGCTGGGGCCCATCCTCAGAGGAACTCCTCTCTACCAGAATGTGTGATTTGGAGTATTCTATGCATAGTATTTATGTGGTACCTGGTTGTTTATGGTTACTGATATAGAGTTTCTTGTGATATATTACCTATGATGTGATTCAGAAGTACTCCATTCTTGTAAAAAAGGTCAGAAGTGGAAAAGAGAAACCTTGTCATTGTTATTAGATAGAGAAATTAAAACTGGAGAATATGCTGTAATGCAACACTGACAGTATGCATCCATAATAGAAGTTCAAACAAATTCAAGCAGGAATGGCTCCTTTATGTTTGACATATTACACAGCAGTGCAAATTTAAATCCTAATTTAAGGACTTAAACAGAAGCCAGAAGTAATCTTTAAGATTCAGTGTAAGTTACAGATATCCAAATTGCAGCAAGTGGTTGGGGGAAGGGAAGGATGTATTAGAAAGTTTTTTTGTTTTCCTTTCTTGTAGCTATTTTTTGTGCTTTATTTTCTTTTTCTAATCTGCATTTAATTATTTCAAAAACAAATATATTGAAAATGGGGAAAAAAAGAGTTCCATTTGATTACTTAGTCAAAATAGCAACTCATAACTGGGAGATCCAAGGGTTGAAGCAAGGAACTTGTCATAAATACATTGATTTCCAGCATCATGACAAAATTGTGCTGAAATGACAATTTTACTATGTTTGGCTGAAGTTGGAATTAACTTTTTGGTGAGCTGAGGGATGAATTAATAACATGGGGTATACCAGAGACAGCATCTTTCCACTAATTACTTGAATGAGGAATTTCTTAATGCAAATGGCAGCTAATTTATCTTGTAGATGTCTACTTTCCACACTACTGTCCCAGGACACTCATACATATGCCTGAGTGCCTTCAAAACATTTTCCTAATGTCTTTGACACATTTGCATCCAACAGAAAGATCCCAGACCTATTGAACAACTTGCAAACTTGGTTCCCCTTTCATAGCAAATGTATACATGACACATTTCTTTTTTTTTAACCTTGGCATTTATAGGTAGCCTTTGCTTACCAATGGTAATTGAGACCAAGATTGCCATTGCTAAATGACACTGTTGTAAAGTGCAACTTATGTGACCACACGGACTTAACAATAACAACTGCAGCACTTTTGGTTTCAGTTGTTAAGTGAATCTCGTGGTTACAGCATCCCATGGTCACCTGTTTACCATTTGCAACCTCCTGCTGGTTTACTCATTGCTTGTCAGAACCTGGCAGTGAAGATTGCAAATGATAACTGCAGGATGCCACAGCATAACTATGAGCCAATTGCCAAGCATTTGAATCAGGATCACATAATAATGAGGACACTATGACAGCTGTAACCTGATGACCAGTCATACATCCCTCTCAATCCATGCCATTGTAACATCAACCAGTCATTGACTGAGGAGTCCTTCAATGAGGAAATAAGCATATTTCAAAAGGTGAAGTTGTTTCGTTTTAAAACAATTACATAATTGTAATAGTGCAAAATAAACTCCACAATACATTAGTCTTTTTTTTCTAGTTAAGAAAAAGTTAATTCTAAGTCAGGCATGTAAGAGATACTATCAATAACTTACTCTAAAAACAAAGACATAGTGAGATAATTACAGCATGCTGGGTGAATTTAAATTGATTTCTGAACAACATGCTGTGGGTTAGCACTGATTTAATATTCCCATTGTCTCTAGAAGAAATGGTGATGGCTGCGGTTCAGGTAACAAAATATTTGTTTTCATTACAATTGCTAATAAACCCAGTTTCAGATTGGACTCCAGATATATGTTTCTGCAGGAGCTAAAACAGATGCTGATTTTTGAATTCTCCAGTAAAATTTGTTCTGCCTTATCAGCAGAAGAAAATAAACAACGAGATGTTGACCAAAGTAGCTCAGATCAGCATACAAATCAGGTTTAAATTTTACTCTCTTTCCAAGAAATGCAAATCCAGAATGAGAGTTGGAAGAGATCTTTTAGGCACTGAGACCACCCCCTGTTTTTGTGTGAACAGTTTAAAATATCCTAAGACGGGGTGGGCAATTACGGCTCCTTCATGACTCGTGGACTTCAACTCCCAGAATTCCTGAGCATGGCTGGCTCAGGAAT
>JAEANM010024364.1:0-11171 GCA_017656035.1 Myanophis thanlyinensis
GTCCAAATTGGTGAAAGAAAACTCAAGAAACCGGGTCCGTTTGGATGACCACGAGGGGTCCCATTTTATTCAAACCGTGAGTAAAACTCACGATGCGGATTCTGTCAGTCAAAAGGCAAAGCTTAGGGGAAGCCGCGGCTTTTTATATTTGCCGTGACTTCAAATTCCTGCGCTTCCCATTGGCTGATGGGCCAGCCAATGGGCATCGATGTCCCGACAGCCAATCAGCTGTCGGGTCATCCGTTCAAGATGGCGGACCAGTGTGTGGACTCTGGCCGCGCATGCGTAGTATACAACAGAGACACAAGCTAAGGGGAGTTCCAACCTCAGTGACAACTGCACAGAAACCCCGGAGGAAAACAAAAATGATAGAACAACCATGCTCCTACCTGGGGCCAGGACTCAGACCAGAGACACCACTCCTGCCACAGAGGCCCAGCAGCTGCCAGAAGCCCAAAGAAAAGAGAGAGTTCCAGAGACAACCACTCCCAGCAAAGATGCAGCAGAAATTCTGGAGGGCATGCACAGATCTGGCAGGGCGCAGTGGAGCCCAGCCTATCTCAGCAAATATATCTGCTGCATAGACACCCATGTGGGGAGTTGGCACCAGGCTGGTGGGGAGGGGTGTTGTGTCTGTGCATGTGCAGAAGCATTAGGTTACATAATTCATGCCTGCTGCCATGGGAAAATATTTTAATCTGATTGGCTGCTGGCGGACAGTTCCCTATAACAGGGGCTGCTGGCCTGTAGCACGTTGTTAGATGCTAGGGAACTTCAATAAAGGACTTTACAGTGAATCAGGTCTGTGCCTCTGCTTCTTTCGATCTAACAAGTATCACGCAAGAGGAGGTAATTTACAAGCCTAGGCTACTCATAGTAACTTTTAAATGTTCTCAGCAGATATTGTGCAGGTGTAACTTTCTGTCACTTCATAAAGGGGGTGTTGGCTACAAATCCTGGGCAGATGCATGGGCATTTTTTCAAGTCAGATTGAAGCCAATTTGTTTGATGTGAAATTAACTTTTGAAGCATTGAAGCAAAGGGTAGGAGAGTCTGCAGTCTTGAATCAGACTTTTTTGGAGTAGAATGTATAAATTGGAATTATGCTATCTTGGTATTGTAGGCTCTGCAACATAGCAAATGATTAAGAACAAAGAATAACAACAATAGTATTTCAAGTTAGTTCTAATCCCAACATCCTAATTTTATTTTTTGTGTTATTTTTAGTGAGGTCTCAGGATATTAGCATGACTCAGATTCCAAAAGCCTATATCATTAAGAAAAAGAAAACTATTGTTGTCTGAAGGCTTGTCTATGTGATTAAGATGAAGAAATTGATGGTTGTGCTGAAACAGAATTAATTAAAACCTTTTGCTGTAGATTTACAGAGCTGAGCCTCTTTGGCTTTTTATAATAAAAGTTATACTCCTGTAAAACAAGATCTGTTTTAATTGTTTTGGAATTGGAATTAGAAACTGGCAATCCATGTTTCTATCAAATGGCTACCCCACCACAACTACAGCTGCCAACTTACTCTTTTCAATTCCTTTCTGTGGATAGGCAGTACCTAGAGGCAATCTGCAGGATTGTTGTTGGTGCTTCCCAAATAGCTGAATGTGCAGAATATTTGAACAGTCTTGTCTTCAGCATGGTTTCCTCTGATAAGATTTCTTCTGCTAATCTGGTTTAGATCATATGGCTGAATCTTTTAAAAATGCAGTTATCCACAGTCTTTCTAAAATCATTTCAAAGTAAAGACAAATCCAGAGAGGTTCTTCAATTTTTTTTGTGTGTATACCATACTTTGAAGTTTTATCATGATGATTTACCAACAGATTGTCAAACACCATCCCATCAAATACATGTGTATTAACATATTTGTTGCCTGTTTTACCATAGCTTATGCATAACTGGAATTTCACACTTTCCTGAGATGGTTAGGTGAGAGTTCTTTGTATCATAATAGCTTTACCAGTAAGGAAGTGGCATGGACACTCAGTAACAGAGTTGGAAAGGATCTTGGAGGTTGTCTAGTCCAACCCCCTGCTCTTGCAGGAGACCACTACTATATCTTAGAATGGCTGTCCAGTCTCTTCTTTAAAACCTCTAGCGATAGGATACCCACAATTTCCAAAGAAATTTGTTCCATAGATTAATTGTTCTTATTGTTAGAAATTTTTTCCTTAGTTCTAGTTACTTCTCTCCTTGGTTATTTCTTGTCCTGCCTACAAGTGCTTTGGTAAATGTTGGCCCCCTCTTCCTTGTGGCAGCACTTCAGGTCTGGAAGACTGTTATCATGGCATCCCTGATCCTTTTTTCACTAGACTAGGTATAGTCAATTCCTGCAATCATTCTTCATATATTTTAGCTTCTAAGTGTCAGGGTTCCAAGTAATAAATCCATTGCAAGCAAGACTCCAAGGCACTCGAGTTCCTTAAAGATTACTTTTATTGGAAATATAATATTGGCACATATCTGGTAAAAACTGACTCTGAAACTCCAGTGGTTTTTCACCCCATTAAAAATGAAAGTTTTTCTACTTTCTCAAAATGATCAGGCCAATCATCTTGTAGTACTCCAACCAGGTGGCATCACTCCATTTTCTTCCAACCAGGTGTGAGAATCTCCTTGGTTCCCAGGAGAAAGTATTTTATTTTGGCTACAAAAATCCCTCTATCTCAGATATCCCATCCCTAATCCTCAGATCCAGTGTGACAACACTGAAGCACACAAAATGGCTTTGGTCAGGACAGCTTCAGGATTGACACTAAGCCCCTAATCATCCTGTTGCTCTTCTCTGAACTCTTTTTTTTAATTGTTATTTTTTTTTTATTGTATAGTTTCCTGGTTATATATAAAATTTCCATTTTCACAATTATAGTGTATTGTCCAGGTACAATCTGTTTCAAATATAATTATAAATTTTCTTGAAATTACATTAAAAAAACTTAATATCTATGTGAACAGTGTGCTATTTGGATACCTTTTAAAAAATCTAGTAATAATAATAATTATAATTATAATTATAATAACATATTGATGATATTTATTCTTCATACTGATAATTTTTTATTTTTTAATTAATCATTCTCTTAACCTTTTAGTTACTAACTTTTGCTTCTATTATCTAACTATTAATAAAGACACATATGGTCATCTTTCAGTTTATAAGCTACTTAATACTTGTATGATGTTATATAGAAATATACATAATAATATTTTCCCCATTTCTCAATTCTACCTCTATCCTAATTATAATGCAAACAACTCCTGTCTTAAAAGGTATTCTATATCTATCCCTCATCTCTTGCCCGTTTTTTTAATTTCAACTCTTATTGACTTCTTGGTACGTTTCTGTTGTTCCTTCCCTGGGATCTTGTATCTTCTTACATCATTCATATTTAATTTAAGTATTTCATCTATTGTTACAGTTTCTTTACTCTGTTGGGTCTTCAAAAAGCCTTTCAATGATTCTTTCCTCACTCCATAAGAATCTTTCTGTATATCCTCTTTTACATTTTGGTCTCTTAGGGTATAAGAAATACCTAAAATATAGTTTGCTTTTTCTGTTTCATATGTTTTTACTATCTCCTCTTTTTTTATCTTTTTCTATCATTTGTCATGTTTTTTTTCCTGTCTTTTCTTTTTTCTTTCTATTTTCTTCCTCTATTTCCTGGGTTTCCTGTTTTTTATTCAGTGTCATTTGCTCATAGTTTTCTGGTCTCACAATTATATCTTGAATCAATTGCTTTATCTCCCTATGGTTCCTTATCATCTCTTCCTGCATGCTTTGGGACATCAGTAATATTTCTTTTAGTAATAAATGTATTTCTCTTTGTCATGACATTTTGTCTTATTTTAATAAATTAAGACTTTACTTTAAAACTTTACTCAATAGTATTTCACAATTCCAATATCTTGATCATCTATTGCACCAAAAAAGGCCAACATTCAAGCAGTTCACAAATCACTCTATTGAATAGTCCATTAGCAATCTCTTCTTAGTTTCAAAGCAAATCCAAACTGTTTCACACTCTCATGCTGTCCACCAGATTTGTAAATTTGAAATCCTCAAGGTTTCTAGAAGTTAATGTTCTTACAGTCTGTCTCCAAACATCAAATACAATCAGTTTGCAGGTGTTTAATGTATTTTGGCTTCTCTTTTAGACATAACAAATTCTCACATAGCACTTTCTTATTTCTGGAATGTCTTCCCCAACTAGTTGATGTCATTCTTAGTCTTTTTTCTCTGCTTCAGCTGCGAATATAGCCCTGAAGATATTTTCTTTTTCTTTTTTCTTTTAATATTTTTTCCAAAATCCTTCACATCAAAATGACAATAGAGGTATAGTCTGTCAATGTAGATGTATTCATGAACTGGAATAGGCATAGCATCAAGGTCAGCCAATGAGGTATTTGGTATTTAGTAAGTGAAACAGTGTGAGCCACAAGAGACAGCTAGGAGCCTGGGCGTGGCTTAACTTAACTGTTCTGTATATAAGAGAGTTTATTTCTCTTTGCCTGGACCTGTGTTGCTTGCTTCCATTTTGTGCTGTGTTGGTACTTGCCACCGTGTTGGAAAAATCTGCATGGGTATTGTATACATGCATTATGTGTTATATTGTATATAAAGAAATTTCTTATATATAATTGAATCCTGCTGAATTATTTTACTGTGTGCTGGCTGGATTGCAACAAACTCTGACAGGTTTATGGACCCAGAGCACACAGAAAAACACACAGTAAGATTGAACTGTAATCAAGCTGAGGAACAGTCTGTGTTCTAAGCAGAAGAGAACAAAGCTGTGAAAGCTTGCAGAATGGCTGTTGAATTCAAGGAGAACTCTCTGCTTTGATTGGGACAGAAGAATTATATTATTTGGGCTGCAAAGATGGAATGTTTCCTGAAGGCTAAGAAGCTCTGGGATATTGTTATTAATCCACCCCAGGAGCCATTAGCAGCTGCAGATCAAAGACAGCATGTTAAGGCACTCGCCTACATCATCTTGAGTTTAGAAGATCATCAATTTTTGAATGTGGCCAACTTGAAAATTGCAAATGAAGTTTGGTTGAAATTGAGAAGTGTGCATGCGAGTGTGTCAGCATGCAATATTATGCAATTATTAAAACAATTATACAGAGCCTGGTTGTAACTATAAGAGAATGTACAGAAGCATTCATTGTGAATGCAGACTCTGTTTGTTGAGTTAGAACAGCATGGAATACAGATTCTTGAATCTCAGAAAGTGCTGTTGGTGTTAAACAGCCTTGATGAAATGTGGGACATTATTTCAGCTGTATTTAAATGCAAACCAGAACAGGAGTTGCATTTGGAAATTCTTAAAGCTGTTTGATTTCTAAAGAAAATCAAACATTGTTTTAGAAGAAGCCACAAAGAGAAATTCCTGAAGTTCTTTTATATACAGCACATGACCCTCTCTAACGCAGAAGTGGGGGCCTTTCCATTTTTTGTACAAATTATTTTTATCCTTTAATTTATCAGAGACATCTTTGTGAACTGTGCTGGTTTCCTTTTGGATTTCCTATTTTTCTTTTTCAGTTGTATTGTGCTGGATTGAGATTTATTTTTGATAATAGTTTTCAGAATTTTCCAAGCTTGTTGGATTGTTTTCTCCTTTAAGATTTTTGTCTATGGAATCCTTCCCAAGTTCTCTTGAGTTTGTTAAAATCAGTTCTTTTAAAGTTGGGGACGCTGTGGTTTGATTATTCTCTGTTGCTTGTGTATGCATTATGTTGAATTCTAATATGGCATGGTCACTAGCAGCCAAAATTCTGATGACTTCAATCCCCTTTATCACTTCTTCTTTGTTAGTAAGAATTAAGTCCAATATAGCTTTTCCTCTAATTCCTTCATCTACCTTTTGGATTACAAAGTTGTCAGAAACGTGTTCGATCTCCCATTTGATGCAGAGTTTCTTTCCCAGTTGATGTCAGGATACTTAAGGATGTCAGGGTAATACTATGTGGTGTGTTTCCTACATATTTGTTACCTGGTTAGCAAAAAGTTCATCTGCTTGATTGGGTGGCCTGTAGTGTATACCTATAGCAATGTCACTCTTTTTTCCTTTTATATTGACCCATATACATTTGGGGTGTGTGTGTTCATTTTTGGTCTTGTGTATTTCTATAGATTTGTAGTGATCTTTTATATACAGCACATGACCCTCTCTAACACAGAGGTGGCAGCCTCAGAAGACCAACAAGGACTGCCTAGAGTAGCCAAGGAGACCCGGAATGATAAGAGACCATCAAAAGCCACTGATCGCCTCAGAACCATGGTGAAGACCCAAAGATAGCATTGGAGTGATAGCCAGAATATTAAGGGACCACCAAACCAACAGCCTCATGGGAAACATACAGGTGTCAGGAGCCAGCTGAGAACTTGTGTTCACCACATGCCTCTGGCTAGCATCCTGTTCACCAATGTACAGTCACTAGATAATAAACTGACAAACTCAGGGCCAGAGTAAAGTTCCAGAGGGACATTCGGGACTGCAATCTCCTCTGCTTCACAGAGACATGGCTATATCCCACAAGACCAGATCATGCCATTCAGCCAGCTGAGTTCTTCATGGTTCACCATATGGACAGGACACTGGACTCAGGTAAGTCAAGGGGAGGCAGCATGTGTTTAATGGTGAACAACAACTGGTACAACAGCGCGAGCACTACTCCCCTCACACACTCCTGCACACTCAATTTAGAACTTCTAACCATTAAATGCTGTTTCTTCTACCTACCCTGGGAGTTCACCTCAGTCATAGTCAATGCTGTCTATATCCCAACCCAGGCGAACATGGTCACTGCCTTAAATGAGCTACATGAGGCTCTCACACAGCACCAGTCACAACATCAGGATGCAGTGCTCATTGTAGCAGGGGGACTTTAATAGTGTCAACCTCAAACATGCAGCACTGAACTTCTATCAACACATTACCAGCCCCACCAGGGGACAAAAAACACTGGACCACTGTTATACTAAAACTAAGGATGGCTACAAAGCACAATCTCACCCCCCATTTGGGAAATCCGACCATGCTGCCATCTTCCTTATGCCAAAATACAAAGGCTAAAAAAGGAAGCCCTGGTCCAGAGAGTAGTCACACATTGGACAGAACAATCGATGGTTGCTTTATAAGATGCACTAGACGATGCAGATTGGGATATGTTCCGATGCAACAGGGACAACATCTATGAGCTCACAGAATTGGTTGTGGGATTCATTGGGAAACTAGCAGACAACACTGCACAAAAAACATCCATCAGAATGTTTCCCAACCAGAAGTCATGGGTGGATAAGACCATCCACCACACCTTGAGATCCAGCACCACCACCTACAATGCAGGACTTGCTTTGGGTGATATGGCCCTATACAAGGCTGCCTCATACAAGGTGCAAAAGGTAGTGAAGGAAGCAAAGCAGTGCTATGGGAGGAAACTGGAGGCACAGTTCCACCAGAGTGACTCTAGGAGCCTGTGGCAAGGACTAAAAACTATAACAGATTACAAAGCACCAACATCTGGCAAGATTAATGCAAATGCATCCCTAGCAGACGAACTGAACACCTTGTATGCCCACTTAGACATCACAGGCAAAGGAACCAAAGGAGCTAAAGGGGCAAACAATAACATTGCTACCAGAACAAATGGCTATAGTCAGAAAGGGGATGTGAGCACCGAAAACACACTCACCATCTCCGAACATGACATATGGAGAGCCTTCAGGAAAGTGAACATCAGGAAAGCAGCAGGACCAGACGGCATCTCAGGACGCATCCTCAGATCCTGTGTAGACCAACTAGCACTGGTGTTCACAGAGAGATTCAGCCTCTCCCTACTCCAATCAGTAATCCCCACATGCTTCAAAGAATCCATCATAATTCCTGACCCCTAGAAACTTCACCCTGTCTCCCTCAATGTCTATCGCCTAGTAGCCCTAATAGTAGCCCTCAATAGTTATGAAATGCTTCGAGTGACTGGTCAGAGACCTCATCATCTCCTCACTACCGGACACACTTAACCCCTTACAGTTTGCGTATCATCAAAATAGCTCAACCTACGATGCCATCTCTCACCTCCTCCACACATCACTCACCCATCTGGACAGCGGAAAGGGAAACTATGTTAAAATGCTCTTGGTTGACTACAGCTCAGCATTTAACACCAAAACTCCCTCCACACTCATTGCCAAGCTGGAGAAACTGATACTCAGCCCACCTCTATGCCAATGTATATCCAATTTCCTGACGGGAAGACCAGGGGAGAAGGATAAGAAAAACAGCAGTGTGGCAGCATAGAATGGTTAGAGATAAAAAATAGTGGATGATAGAAAAGAACTTGTGCTCACCGCACACTTCTGGCTGGCATCCTGTTTGCAATGTACATTGTATTTCAAAAAATTCTAAAGATGGTGTCCAGTAAAAGGGCTGTGAAGAGGAAAGATTATTATATGCTACTTTAAGTTTATAAAACATAATGGAAAAATGTAAAGTTTGTGCATCCTTTACTGTAAGCAGGCTGTCAAGTTCTGGAAAATTATTCTTTAACAAGCATTAGAACTTGCTGATGCTGTGTTGTCTCAAATGATTCAAAATATTGCATGGTTCTACACTTGCTGGCAATGTTTGTATAAAGTACTCTTAAAATATAAATAGTAGATTTATGGAGGGTCTTTCACCATCTTTTGAGGATAATAGTAATTTCCACAAAATGGGGAATTTAGCAGAAGTACACAATTGCATAACCTGTGTCCATAATCAAATGGAAAAGGTCTCATTCTTCAAAACCTCTTTTTCCAAGTTAAGAAAATGAAAACAATCATTCCAGATTCCAAATATTTGATTGAACCCATGACCAGATGCAAACTGTTATTTGGAAAGGCAAATATATTCCATATCAGCCCAGATTTGCCAGCTGGTCCGGGGCTGCCATTCATGTGGGGACACTCCACACCAGTGGACCCCAACCCCTGGTCCATGGCCCATTACTGGCCTATTGAGAACCAATCCATGCAAGCAATTGACGAGCATGTGTGGAAGTGGCAGGCATGCATGCAAAACCATCTCGTCTCCCCCTTCTGCCACCACTGTTGCCAATCCCTGGAACTGGGAAGATTGGGGACCACTGCTTTACATACAGCTTTGCTGGAGATTGAGCAGGTTTGTTCTATAAACACCACTGAAGACTACATTGTCCAGAAACCTGATCAATACTTGCTTATACAATTGACCCCAAAAAAGATTTTCCTGATTGTACATAAGAATACTGCCTACCAGAACACTATAAATCTTCAGGTCCATTTGATCAAAAGGATATTTATCAGCAAGGCTTCTGCACAGCCCAAATGCACCCCAGGTGTTATTTTTATAAGCTTTACAATGAGAGAGACTGCCAGGAGTTGCTCTTTTAATTCTCATTAGTATCCTGCATCAGATTTGCGTTTGGCTTTCATATTATTAGCAGTTTCTTTTGGAGGAGCCAAGTACATTTTATTGATGATTCAAGGCTGTATATTTTGCTGTAGCCCTGAAGTTGGGGTATCCTTCAGGAACAAGCTATTCTGCATGAGATTTTTCTGAAATGCTCCAGTTATAAACTGAGTCCCCAATGCATCGCTATCAAAGTTTAGCCCAGTAAGAATACCAATGGTGTCACTGTGTGATGAAATAGTCTCCTGTGGTAACATCTAGCTGGTTAAACAGTGAAATTCTGAAGTAGTTAAAAGGGCCACTCATTTTTAATATCTGTACCATCAGCCTTTACAATGTTGCACCAAGTTTTTAAGTCTGTGTAATGTTTGCCAGTGATAAAAAAAAAAAAAAAATCCAGGAGCATTCCAAGGGGAGGGTGGATAATGGAGGGATTTCAAGATACATCATACATACCATTTTCAGATCTGGTTTGTATGAATGTCACTTGAAAAAGATCCAGCTCAGATTAAGCACATTCTTCAGAGACCTCATGGATAAAGGTCATTTTGAATTAGAATGTGTCCCGCTTGCCACAGTGCTTCTTCTTCCATCAACATGTCCTCTTTGTATAGTACAGTTATTTCATGATGTTCTTTTTAACTTGGTGCATAACTCTTCCAGATTACAACCGTATCCAATCTTCTGCCCTCCCTCAACAAAATGAGCTCATCCACATCTCTAGCAATATTTCTGGCTGCAGAGTACATGTGCTGTTTAACAACGTTAAGTCTTACCTCAGAAAAGTCCATGGAACAATCTTTCTAAACTTGGCCAATATATGATGAGAATTCCTCAGAAGCCTGCAAGAGCTCCACTAACTTGTGCTCTGTAGTAAGCAGTGAAATTTGAGGACTTCCATGATCCTTGATCAAAACCGTGCTTCACATTTCTGCAGCCTAAAATAAAATTTAGCAATCATTTTCCCATGATTAAAAAATGATTATTAGTTTTGTTCTAGCCAGTTTTAATTTCCACAGTAAATATATTGTTATAATGTTTGCTCACTGCTTCTAATAAGTCATGATAAAAACACTATACAAGATATATAGATACTCAGTAATAAGACATAGGGGTCGCAATGTCTGCATAAACATATATAGATAGTCTTTGCTTAAAGACAATTTGAAGTTACAACTAATCTCTCTAGAGCTATATTTTTTAAAGTTCTGGCAGCTGCAAACCCCCACCCCACCCCCATCCCACCCCTACACAATGGTGATGTGTTTGCATTTAGGGCACATGGCAACTGGCTCATATTTATGTTAACAGCATCCTGCAACCTTGTGACTGATTTTCAGTGGGTTTTGCCAATTTCTGTCTTAAGTCCCACTTTTCAGTAATAAACACCCATTGGAAAAAGTGGACTCATTTAATGACTGCCACAGATGTTTATGATTGCTACAAAAAGATTATATAATTAGGAGTGGTCATGTGGTGACTTGCTTAACAACTGCCACAACTTATGGTGTAGAGTATCGCGCATGCGCATTTCTCCTCTTCATTCCGGACTGCGGGGCGAATCCTATTGGCTGTCGCATCAGCCAATAGGAAGCCCCGGATTCTGAAGCCGCGGCAATTATAAAAGCCGCAGCTTGCCTTTTGCTCGCTCTCTTGCCTTTCGGGATCTTCAATCTCTGCAGAATCTACTTTACTCCAGTGGCCGGATAGATCCTCATGGTC
>JAEANM010024365.1:0-11171 GCA_017656035.1 Myanophis thanlyinensis
AAGGGTGAGGAAGCCAATTTCCACTTCTGTTTTTGGTCAGCCTGCCAATTCTTTAGCCATAACAACCTTCTAGCTACCACCGAGGAACTGATCGCCCTTGCCACAAATTTTGCGGCATGAAGAGTGGCATCCGCCAAAAACTCCACGGCTGCTATAATTTTGTTGACATCCTGGTGGAGCCTGATGTCTTCTGTAGTCAGCCTGGATTGTAGTTGGCGAAGCCACAGTAATGTGTCATGATTAAAAAAAAGACGTGGACAATGCCGCTTTAACCACCCAGGCCGCTGCTTGATGTCCCCGGCGTAGCACCTGTTCTGATTTCTTTTCATCCTGGCGTAAGGAGTCCACTGGGTCCGTCACTAGGGCACTAGTGGTATTCAGGGCCACGATTGGGTCATCCACTTTGGGAGGCTCAAGTGTAGTGGTGAAGGTAGAAGGTAAGTTATAAAATTTCTTTTCAGAATTTAGTGGAGGTCTAACTGCTGCTGGCACCTCTCATTGTTTCTGCACCACGTCTGTAACCAGTAGTGGGGCTGGGACTTCCTCCGTTTTGGTTGTTTGTGGGGCCAAAAGGAGTTGTGCTGTCTCCTGAAGGGACAGACGGTCCGCCTCTGCGGCGGTGGTTGCTTTGTCTGATAAAAAGGTGACAGTTTTCGCCTTGTTCAAGAGAGTTCTGAATAGAGAGGCCCTAAAAAGTCCCGTCGTAGGGTGAGGATCCAAGTAATCCTTTCCATCATCTGACAGAATGAATTCTTCCTCACCCGAACCAAGGGAGTCATCCTCTGAAGATGAGGCAGATGAACCAATGCCCCCTTTATCTCGATGTGATGCGGTTTGTTTGCTGCTGCGGCCTGCCGAAGCAGTGGTGGTTGAGCTAGTTGAAGGCCCCGCTTGTTGGTGAGACATGGCATTAGCAATAAGATCTTTCATTTGTGCCAATAAGTTATCCTGCATTGAGGCTAAGGATGCCGACAGATCCTGCGAGGTGTTACCGCCTGGTAAAGCAGGAGCCTCATTTAATGTCGTAATAGCAATGTCCTCTGAGATTGGTGTTTGGAGGCCTTGAGGAGGCAAACTGACCTCTCCTATATCTCTTTCTGGAGATGGTGATGGTGACATCGCCTGAAGAGACTGCCCCCCGGCTGGGAGGGAACAATGCTCGTCAATTTGGGGAACCTGAGCGTTTGTTGCTTGCGTCTGCACAGAACTGTCCCACCGTTTATCTAACTGTTGTTGGCGTTGTAAGGCCTCTATTTCTTCCTGTCCAGAAGGCTTGGAGGAGCCTTTATTTCTGGTTCTTTTGACCAGGTGATGGGGCTGAGAAATGTGCTTTCTCTTCCTGGTGCACTTTCACCCAGGTTGTGGTGACAATGCCCTGATATGAATCTCACTGGAGCTATCCATCTGTATGAAGCAACAACAAGAAGGAAAATTTCTTTTAGTTACATATACAATAGGCCACCTGTGCTGGCAATGGAGCCCTCTGTGGTTTAAATTTATAGTTTGAGTGTGGCATGAGTAGACACTTGTGGGATGTGTGAGAATATGGCACTGAACCCTTAGTACCCTGTGGTCCTAAATAGAAAGGACCCCGGGGTGGCTGCCACAGGCTATCCGGTGGCTGAAGAGAAGCCCTCCGCCCACAGGGCTGTCGGCTAAACCAAAATGACAGCCGTTTTCATCATCAACAAAATGGCCACTTGTTGTCCTCAAAATGGTGGGTGCTCCCTCCTGAGAACTGCCCCACCCAAATCTCAGTAAAGGAAAGGCTTGTCAACACCTAGGCCTTTTAAGGCAGCCGCTGCCTCCTGCACGCCGCTTGTAACCTGTATTCCTTGTTTGGCCTAGCCACACTTTAAAACTGCCGCTGCGGCTGTATCTGAAAGCGTTGTCGTCCCATTAGTCAACTGCCTGCCGCCTCGGAGGGGCCTTGGGCCTAGCCGAAGGAACCGTGACTCGGGTGCGCCACAGCCCTTGTTCCCTTGTTCCCGCTGGGCTTGCCAGCCTCTCAAAATGCTCCGTTCTAAGGAACAGCCGGGAACAGCCTCCACCGCCGAGGCTCGGCCATTGGAATCGAAAGTTGCCCAGGCAGACCAATTTAAAAGGGTGTGGTGCGATCCCGCTCATGCCTCCACCGCCGAGGCTCCTGCCGTTCCATTTCTTTATTTAAAAGGTAACCGATGGCCACAGGACACGACGCTTTCTACCCATGTCTTGGAAGCGGCAACGGGCAACTTTCCCTGAACATTCTGACATTATCCTAACCTGCGAAAGGTAAATGAAGAACTCAACAATGTAGTGGGGATCGCTTCGTTCCGGAGTATTAAGTGCCTGTTCTCTCAATTACGCAGATTATAGAAACGTTTCTGCCAGAACTTGTATTAGACCCGGTATTAACCTGAGGCAGGGCTCATAAAACCAGGGAAAGTTTACGATTAAACTTAAACAACATTGGAAATTCCTGGTATCACTCACAGTTAACTCCTCGAAACCAAATGAATACTTGTGGAATCCTATCCTTTGATTGAGAGAAAAGTCATTGGATCTATGTTGACTGAGTAGGAAACTGGGTCAGGAGGGTGGGCATGGCCCGTTTATACTTCCACTCAGTCACATGGATCTATGAATGACGGGGTAATCTCCCAATCAATGGATTGACTCTTCAGCTCAGACGGAGAAGATCATTTTAGAGAACAGGAGATAATCTAAAGTCTAATCAGAGCAGCTAAAATTGAACGAGACATTCAAATCACTTTCTGTGCTCTAAGCACTGGAATTCTGGATTCTGTCCACAAAAATATCCAAAAGACATAAGACATATGTCTTGCACAGATCATCTGAAACTAGATGTTTCGTACATGCCATGGTTTGTGCACAGAGTATTTGCACATCCCTATGTAAGAAGATTCATCCCCCACTTTAATTTTAAAATACTACACTCCATATACTATTTGTGAAAACTAACTTTCAACTGCATCCCACAAATCTCATAGCTGGGGGGCAAGGAGATTTTGTAACAAACATTAGTTTATTAGTGTCACATTGTTTTAAAGGAATTAGTAAATCCTGAGAGAGAAACACACTTTTATTGCCAGATGCTATGCACTGGAGAACATAGGGACAAGATGTTTAGCTAGATGTTGGGTTGCTACTGAGTTCATTAAAGAACAAAATTACTTTATGAGAATCATTCCTAAGAGTGAAAGAAAGACAGAGAGAGAGAAGCAGGGAGGTAGAATAAATAATTGCCTGTTGTTTGGAATGAGCTCTAAATGTTGTAATTAGAATTGTCTTGAACACTCAAGTGTATTGGATCCTGTAAACAGTTCACAAAAAAGACTAGCAAGAATATCTTCTAGTATATTTTTAACACTGCCTGTGGACTAAGTATTTTGAAATTACCTACTTTATCAGGCAGTAAGGATAGCTGTGAAGTTTCCTCTATTTTCTGAACCATAGAGGAGACGATAAGAAGAAAATGAGAAAAAATTTAATGAGACTCAAGAGAATAGAAATGGACATGATAGCAAGAAAATGGAGAGGCAGACTTTACTAATCAGCATGCTGAGATCTTTAAACACACTAATGGAAGCCGGCATAAGCATCACTCTTCAGTTTCTGACAACGTGGTCACTAGTCTTTTGCCTTTCTTTCAGTGTAAGGACAGAGAGCCCAGTGATTCATTTGTGGAGTGCAGGAATTTGAAAAGCAATTGTTCTGAATATTTACAGCTACCCTAGTGACTAGGGTAATGACTATACTGTCAAAGAAGTGTTTGAGATTATGCCAAATCTGCTCTGCTCTCTTATTAATCAGCAGGAAGCTGGAAGCTGTATATTTAAAAGAGACTATTCAATTCTCCAGAAAGATTGCTTTGGAGCAGCTTTGGAGACACTAAGGGAGCAAAAAAAAAAAAAAAATCTTGAAGAAAGGCCCTCTTGTTCTTCTATTTGCTGCTTACACTGTTACAGCCTTTCACCCAAGCTAGGGCTCTGGAAAAGTGTTTCTCAACCATGGCAACTTGAAAATGTGTGGATTTCAACTCCCAGATTTCCAAATGGGTCTCCATGGGGTCTTTAGGTCCCATCTGTGATTCCAAAAACTGGATTGTGGTAGTATGATGTTTTCAAACCAGCTTTTTTGTTTGGGGTAGTGAGAGGATTTTTAAGTGGTGAAAGGGTAGCTTAAGGCATCCTTTGATTTGTTTTGAATTCTGATTCACCAAAACATCAGGCTATTTGGCTATTTCACACACACACACACATACACACACACCCTATTTTCCATGAATTTTAGAGGGCAAAAGTCTGCTAGGCTTTAAAACATTAATCTTGCTCCTTAAAACTATCCCAAATCCCACATATTGCAAAAAAAGGGATAACATTTTCAACCATACCCTCACAGGCAGTGGTGGAATTCAATTTTTTTTGCTACATGTTATGTGGGCGTGGCTTGGTGGGCATGGCTGGGGAGGGGTCATGTGACTGGGTGGGCAGTTTCTGTAAGCAGGGCAATAAAGATTAGGCTAGAAACAACTTCAGAATGTTTTTTTTTTTCCACTGCCTTCCTGATAGGATTAACCCTGTGAGTGGAAAAAAAAACAAAAGGAGATTTCTTCTAACAACCGGTTCTCTGAACTGTTTAGAAAATATATTGCCGGTTCTAGTGAACTGGCTAGAACCGGCTGAATTTCACCTCTGCTCACAGGTCATATACCCAGCCATAACACAATGATATGTTATGATCCCAAGGCTAATAAAAATTGCATACCTTCTGATTTAGTTTTTCCTCATCCTTGAGATTGCAGTGTTGAACATTTACAGCAATATTAAATGTATTGAAGAAGATATTCCCACCTGGCTAGAGTTGGAAGAAGTGATACTGTGACAGGCAGTCCATTATGCAAAATACAGCAAGGTATACAGACAGAAATACATGTGAACAGCTTGTGTTAGGGAAAAAAATTGAATGAGGCCCATATGGTTGCTGATGCCTTGGAGGAAAGTTCATGGTCTGTTTTTGTGTGTGGGTGTGTGGGAGTGTGCGCCTATGTGAAAAATAGCATGATAACAAAAGTTGCTAGGAATAAGTTTGAATTATATGTAAAAAAAATAATGTTTTAGATATTCGTATGATCTGGTCCAATCTCCTTATATTTCATATATTTTCTCCAAAATGCCTGTACCAATTCATTTCATTCTCCTACAATCCTGAAAAAATGAAGATAGGAAGCATAGGACTATAAGAACAATATTCGTAGTGCATTATTGTCATATTTACTTTTGTGTTGATTCTTTTGGTCTCCAGAATCCATAGAAAGGCATAGTAATTATGCAATGAGATTACTCGTGTGGAAATATAAAGTTTTTGTCTACTTTGGGAGAGAGTTCTGAAGAGCTTGTAAGAAGCAACCCAGTTTTATTCAGTGCCCTAGTGCAGGATGATGATGATGATGATGTCAAAAACTAGTTGTAGTTCTTAGGAGCTGAAGAAAGTGGTACCAGTAGCCATATATAATAAGGCATGGTTTATTATTCTTCATCGTTTTCCAGCAGTCCTCCAACTATCCTTGAAAATGAAGGGACTTCTTCATACAAAAAAATGTTTTTCACTATCGGGTTATTATGACATTTTTTTTAAAAATATGGTTTTTAATTAAAGTGGGATTCAAGCCAGTCCTTCTGCTCTAAGTCTAAATCTCTAACATTTAGAAAGTGCTACCATCCCATCAAAGTAGTTTGGGAGGTATGTTGTCAGTAATAGGTGCATCAAAGTGAATTCTTCATGAAATATGTAAAGTAAATTTATGTAGTTTTATATTTTCATTTTAAAAACCCTTAAAAATAAAAGTACAGTAATCCAGATTTCATTTTTGTGTAGTTGCATTTTGTTCCTAATTTTTTTAGTTCATATATGCCATTTTGTAACATTGAGTTTGGCTCAGAATTAATTAAATATCAGATCAAAGGAACTATAAGCAAAATAAAAGGGTCTAATGTTGGTAAAACAACTATAATCCATCAATAAGGTCTTAGTAACTGAGTCCAGCTAGCAAAAAAACAAAAAAAATGTCTTACTAACCTTTGGCCACTGATTTAAGAAATAATAACAACAAATTATTTTATAGACAAACAAAATAGCTATTACAGACCATCACTATTTCTTTAACTCAAATAGCACTTGTTTTACTGAAAATTTTCGATATATTCTAGCACAATTTTTTTTGTTCCCCTGCCTGAATTCCTATTATATCTGATAAATAGGTGAAGTTTTCCAAAACAAAACAGCCACCAGCTGTTCCATATCAGAAAGACCATTTAAAAAAATGTTAACAATATTTCTAACTTAATCTTATGGCACCTTCATGAAGCAATCAGGTTTTAATTATATGTGAACCATTTTTCATCCCCAAATATTTTACACCAGTTGCCTACTTCTCAGAAAGATTTCAGACCTGTCACATTCATTGATGTTGAAGGTTCTGATACATAATTGCCATTCCCTCTCCCTCGTTTCCTGCTGACTCTGCAGGGCAGTATTTCTATCTTGGAGCTTATCCCATAGTTACCTGGGTTAAAAAGGTTATAGTCCAATAAAACTCCATGGCAGTTCTCCAAAGGTAATGCATTTTTAATATGAGCATTGTTAAAGCATACTATTCCTATCTAGACTGTAGACAGTTAGTAAACACTAGTGATCCATCTTTCCCTTCAATAAGTTGTGATGGAAAAGGCTTGGATTCTCAGCTGAGTAGACATTTTTTGTGGCAGAGAATGACCAGCATGTTCAGAAAGTGGACATTTTTGTAGACGATGGCAGCAATTGGAAAATGCATCTCCATTCATGATATTGCTAATTATCACTTCAAAGGATTTTGTGATTTGTAGACACATTCCTTCTTAATTTTGCTTCACTGTTACTATAATTTGAAAAAAAATATACATGTTATATTTATCAATAGTCATTGGTTTACTACTATGATATGAACAGTACAAAAAAACCCAAAATATTATTGTAAAATATCTCAAAGTCTCTGCCTTGGTAATATATATTGTTGCATTCTTTGATTGGTAGAAAATATTGTCTTTTCCAAAATAGATACAGCACACATTTCCAACAAATTATTGCATAAAAATATTTTTTGTTTGTTTTCTTACTTTGTAGTTTTACTTTTTTATATCATTTTATTAAAAGGCTTAAAAAGGAACATACAAATGAATACAAACTACTATGAAAGAAAGAAAGAAATTATATGTATTGTTTTTGTCTTCTTGTCATTTTGGAGCACCCATTCTTATCTCCTAGACATATTCTACTCAAATACCAGAACACCTATCCACTTTTTCATGGATTCCAAAAATTCCCAGTGCTGACTGGAGGATTTCAAGTGGATGAAGATAATTATTGTGTATAACTCTTTGCTATCAAAAGGCAACTGGATGGATTCACTCCATTTTCATTAGAGATTTTTAAAATGATGTTCTTTCTAGACCAGATGCCTTCTGAATGTGTAGGATTATCTAAGGGGCTGCCACAAAGAAGAAAGGGTCAACCTGTTTTCCAATGCATGATGGCAGGACAAAAAGCAATGGATGGAAACAAGAAGAATGCTTAACCAGCATAGCTTTTCTGAGAATTGTCATGCAAAATAGTCACCAGCCATCAGGTTAGAGATGGATAGCTTATAAGGACTTCGTTTAACAACATGAGGCTCAGAAACAAACTTCCCAAATGTGAAAATCTTGCACATTTTTGGTCCATGTTTAATTAATTTAGCAAAGCTCTTGATATGAAATAATTGCCCTCTTTCCTCTATGCTTTCTCAAATGTAATAAATAGATGAGAAACAGCAGCTTCTTACACACCATCGATGTATTTATTTATTTTCTTCTGATTTTATGTAGTGTTTATTCTAAGCTACTTGTGACTCTGAAACTGTAACATTCTGTGTATATCGCCCTCCTTTGTACTATTAGGCACAGTCTGAGCTATGCTGCATAACATTCTCTTTAGGTATAAAATCTATACAGGGTGAGCAGGATTAGATTATCTGGGTCTGCTTTGAACTCATACAATTTCAAATGTGAAGGCCTGTATTTACTGTTCCAAAAGATAAAAAGTTACTCAGTTTTAAGCTTGTGCATCTTCAACTGTAAATACACTGGTTTTTTATTTTATTTGAATAGATAAAACCTCTGCAACTGAGGTCCTGTGTCATATAGTGAAGCTTATGCAATCGCCCATGGCATGGTTTTAAAACTGTCTTTAGCATCCTCAGAATATCTTGGAAAGTAGACTGCTTCAAGTCAAGTCAAGTCAAGTCAAATAATTTTATTGTCATTTCAACAATATACAGTACAGTACACAGTGAAATGAAACAACGTTTTCCCAGGACCAAGGTGCTACATCAGACAACATAGATAAAAAAGAAAAAGAGTAGGACACAGAACTACACATAGCTCTAAATCTAACAATTTAAACAACTTCCTTGTTATGGAACTGCTGTTGAGGGACCAGGTGAGATGCTTGATTTTGTTATTGAAGTATCTAGCCGATTACAGGTATTCCCCATATTCCCCATATTCCCCATATTCCCCATAGATTACAGGTATTCCCCATATTCCCCATAGTTCACTTAGGGACTGTTAGAAGTTCCAGCATAACTCACAGACCTATGGACCTTCCGGCGCACATTAAAAACCTATTTGTTCCAACAGGCCGGTCTGGCCTAGTACTATTAGTTGGGGGTTTAAAATTAGTTTTAAATTTTAAATTTTTAATTGTTTAAATTTTAAATTTCTAATTTTCACATTGGTTTTAAATTTTTAATTGTGAGCAGCCACCCAATTTAGTTAAATTTAATTTGTTTTAAACTGTTATTTATTCTGTGTTTCTTTTAGATGGCTGTACACCGCCTCGAGTCCTTCGGAAGAGAGGCAGTATAAAAATTAATTAAATAAAAATAAATAAATAAATAAATAAATAAAACTCCCCCCTCCCCAAGTACTTACAACACAGTCTCAAAATTATGAATGTTGCAGCACCACAGCACTCATTCACACTTGCAAATGACTGCAGAGGGTCTACAACATTCGCTCTGCCTATCCCCCCTGCCAGATCTCTACAGCCAATACACTTGTGGCTACTTACCTTGTGAAGATCTAGTAAGCCTTTGGTTTATTGGCCTGTTCAGTGCTTCAGGCCTTCAGTGCATTTGCAGAGAAAGGAGGCCTAAACTACTGCAAGATCACACACGATCAGTAGCACGAGATCTTGTGCTACTGATCTCGCTGTCAACCCTGAAGCTGAACTGGCCGAAGCCATCTTGAGGCTTCAGTGCTGCCACAGTGGAATGAAGGATAGGGAGGGGGGATTAGAGGTAGCTGGGTTGTGTAGTCAAAATAAAGTACTTTCTCTTGGGAAACAAGGTTGTCCTCATACCTGGCCAGAGGAAGGAGGAGTGATGTCACCAGAACATTGGATGCTGCTTTGATTGGGCCATGTGATTGTTTGGGGATGAGAGGAAAACTTAGTTTTACTTAGGTAAAAACCAAGAGGCCCCTCGGTTTTCACCAGATGTGTGCCAATATGATATTTCCAATAAAGCTGTTCTTTGAGGAATTCACCTACCTTGAAGTTTTTGCTTGCAATGGATCTTTTACTTGGAACCCTGACACTCACCTGATCTCCCAGTACCTTAGGCCTCTGTTCTCTGCAAATGGAAGCCTGGACAAGATCTGCAGCAAAATGCTTTACAAACAGAGGGAAGGCCTGAAGCACTGAAGCCTTCCCTCCATTTGCAAAGCCTTTTGACATATTTGCAAAAACCCTTTCCCACCAAGAACAGAGGCCAGGACAGTCACATGCATTTCTCTGGGGCCCTGTTTTTATCAGCAAAAGCCTCTTCAAGTCTATTACCAATGAGAACACTTGCATCCTTATGGGCCTCCATTCTTATTGGCAAAGGTCTCTTCAACTCCATTGCCGATAATAACAGAGCCCACAGGGGCTACGTGCATCCCCTGTGCCTCCATTTTTGTAGGCAAAGACTTTTCTCAAGTCCATTGCTAATAAGAATGGAACCTGGGAGGGACACATGCATCCTTCCTTGGTCTCCAATCTCATGTCTGGTCTCCGATCAAAATCTGTGTAAGTGACCCATTCAGGCAGGATGGAGGTCGAAGTATGAGATATCTCAGTGGGTTGGGGAAAGCACTACACTCTTCATGGGCTTCTTCATCCTGAGATACCTTGTCCACTTAACAGCCTGAACATTTATTAGCAAATTTGTGGGCAAAAGCAGGAGTGTTCATATTCAAGTTACTGTACGTGATTTACTACTTCGAGTTATTGGGTTACAAATTGGCAGTTCCATTACATTTATAACTCAGGTCTACCAGTTAAGACCTTATTCATGTGGTCAAACTGTTTTCTGAATAGATAGTGATTCTTAGAATAGTTGTTATAATTGTGTACAATGCATAGAAGTCCAATTGTAATCAAGCCCTCTGAGATAAGATTCTTTTTTTCTGAGCTGAAATGGTTTGAGAACATTTTATCATATTTTCATGTACGTATTCATTTTAAAAGAACTTCTTATTTAAGACACTATGGCTGAAGCAAACCTTTTGAACCAATACATATTATGGTTTGTTGTATGGTCAGACAGATGGTTAGACTGGATCTGGCCTTTTTATCCTTGTATTACCTGGAATAGGCAGACATACTGTAGCTTTTGGTAGTATTAAAGATATTGCAGGATATAAGTTATTTAAGGTAAAACTGCATTTTGTAATTAACTGAGAGAGATTTTGTCAATGCAAATGTCATTCAAGTGGTGCTCCAGTTGTTTTGGGATTGTACCGAAGCCTATTAATATCTTTGCTTTTTTTTGCCCCAATCATTCTATTTATATTTGCAGCTCTTCATATTTTGTGATTTTTCTCCAGTTTCTTCTCCTCTATTGCCAGGTACTCCAGTGTCCAGTATCCACTTTTTTGTCTTTCTTATCAAGAATTCTTGAGTAGGGAGTATAATAAGACACATGCTTGTCTATCTGAATTCTAAAGTTCCAAGAGCACTGTAACTTATCTATTTTCTATTAATTTGTCTATTTTGGGGTCCTAACCATTCTTGCTATTATTTTTATTATTTATTATTATTTATTATTT
>JAEANM010024366.1:0-11171 GCA_017656035.1 Myanophis thanlyinensis
ACAAGCGGGTCCAAGCCTCCCAATCAGCCGGCTCCCCGATTTCTACGGGGAAAAGGATAAGACGGACAGCGGAGATGAAAATGCGGCCGCCATCTTCCCCGGACATGCGCAAGTGATGGGGATATTATATCAGGTCAGTGTCATTGGGAGGTGAACTGCTGATGAGGAAACTACTTCGTGTTTCAAGATTTAAGGTGTATGGCTGCTTGATAAGCAGTTCAAACAATATGAGGAAAATATTTTGGGGTTGTTGTTTTTTAAAAGACAGTAGCATATTTGTTGACAGGCATTAATTAAAATGCACATTATTTAATAGGGTTGCATTTAGCCTTCAAAAGAAGTACTTTATTCAGAATCATTATATATCCTCTTACATTTCTTGTGCCACCCTTCTTTACTTCCCTAAATGTTTATTGCAATTATATGTATTGATCTCGCTATTTTCTACTTTCCTGTCTAAAATATTTCTCTAATTTCATAAATACTATACTTCAGAAACAATTAGGAACTATATATTTAACTATATTGTTCCCCTAACCTTCTCCCCTTATTATTTCTACTCTTTTATGTGCACCTCTACCAATTTCTATCACTAGGTACTAAGCCATTATCCCTCCTTTTCCTTAGGGTTCTAATTGCTCTCTTCTTAACTTGTCTCCCCTTTGCATATTTCCTATTTAAATTTCTGTCTCTATTTTTATCTAACTTATTTACTTGAAATTTTCCTCTCTTCCTTCTCTTTTCCCTGTATTTTAATTTCAGAATATCTACTCCTTTTCTTCTCTCTTTCCCTTGTGAGACTGACTGAGCTTCTATTCCTTCCCTAGCTTTTTCCCAAGTACTGTTTCCCTGTTTTATTTCTTCCCTTTTTTCCCCTTTTGATATTGTGCCTCTTATATCTTTTGTACTCTTTTTTGGATCCCTCCCTCTACTTTTACAACCATGCTTTTATTTGATTCCACCTTTTTCGGAATGTCTTGCTTTTCCTTGCTTTACTTCTTCCCTTGAAATATTTTTCCCATTTTTTGGTCCATAATCTCCATCTTATTCTTTAAGTCTTTACATTCTGTTTTCATCATAGTTCATGTTTCCCATAGTGACAACACCAAATCCTTGCGACTATCCATTTCATCCTGGTGGAACATTTATGAATTCTTTCTTATGTCTCTGTTCATTTGTGATCCAACTCCATATAAATCAATATTTCCAATATTTAATCCAATGTCCTGTTTTGAAGACACATTCTCCTGTTTTTAAATTGTGCTTCTCATTTCTTCCATCCAATCAAACCAAGTCAAAACAAATAGATTTTTTTTTCTCTTTCTCCTCCTCTTCAGTCTCTTTTAAAAGTTCAATTTGCTGTATAGTCCTGTTAAATTTCAACCTTTCTTCTACTTCTTTAAATGCAATATGCTCCTCCAATCAGTAGATAGTACTGCAGGCTCCAATTTACAGTCACAGTCTACCTTGAAATGTTCTGTCTTTGTTGCAAAATAAATTATTTTAAATCCATCGTTCCAGCATCCTAACAATGCCCATTCACCAACAAAAAGTCTTTCATGTTAAAAAACCAATTTTCTATCTTTTGTTTATAAATCCTTTGATGTTCTCTCCCTTAATTTCCTTTTCCATTCAGCTTCTGCTTCAATTTTCAGCTCCCCCCCCCCCCCAGTTCCTTTCACCACTAAATCTCATGCAAGTAGTTTCAGGAATTTTTTCTTTAAAAATAGTCTTTCAGGATAAAATTCAAAAGAAAGATTTTAGCTCTCACCCAGTTCCACGGCTGCTCATTGTTGTCACTTCTCCTGCACTGGTCTTGGTGGGCAGTTCGGCTTTTGTGTCAGTCTTTGTGGTGGCCATTTCTGACCGCCTCTTCGCCTCGCTGTGGCTGAGAGGACTTTCAGCCCAGGGATCCTCCAGGGGAGTTGCAATCTTCCCCTGACCGCTCCGGGCTCCCCTATTCACTTTGCTGCTCCTACAGAGCAGCTTTAGGCTCCATGCAGAACCCACAAACAGGGGAAGACCAGCAGGACATTGGAGCTATCCTTTCTCCCTGCCGCCGCCGACCAAAACCGAAAATGGAACCCGTTAATGATTCTGAATATATATTTCTATTAACACATATGACAAACAAGAAATAATGATAAAGGAATGAATTATGGTTACTGTGTTATAGAATGGATATGAAAATATATATAATGTTAATACACGCTTGTAATACAAATCAAGGGATGGCAAAATGGCCAACGTAAGAAATGTGGTGGTGAGTAATAATATCAAGTTTGCATTGACAGATTTTGTACGCATAAACAGAGGAATGGTATATAAAACAATATAACACTAATTAGGAAAAGATGTATTATTATTATTATTAGAATTATTAGAATATTCTTAAAAGGTTAGAGATGAATAGAGAATTTGATAATAGAACTTGATACAAGGTTAAAATGTGGATTTTTGTATATTTAAAAGAGATGAGTATACTTAAGGTGAGCATTGTTAATAGAAATAAGAATAATAATGGAATTGAAGAGATCAATATGGATTTGTGGTACCAAAATGATTAATAGTATGTGATGCAATTAATGTACTAAAAGATGCCCAGATAACACGCTGTACATGCAACAATAAGTTGGGATTTAAGAATAAAAAATAAAAAGTTGTTATAAAAAAGACGTACTTTAGAGTATGCAAGAATGCCTAAGTACATCTTTCTCAATTTTTAAGGAAGGTACCTATTTTCCCAAGCTTATCAGCTGCTTTGAAAGCTGTCTGTGCATGTATAGGAGCCCTCATATGCAAAGCAGTGGTGGAATTCAAATTTTTTTACTACCGATTCGGTGGGCATGGCTTGGTGGGCGTGGCTGGTGGAGTCATGTGACTGGGTGGGCAGTTTCTGTAAGCAGGGCAATAAAGATTAGGCTAGAAACAACACCAGGATATTTTTTTTTCCTGCCTTCTTTACAGGATTAATCCTGCAAAATGGAAAAAACCAAAAGGAGATTTCTTCTAACAACCGGTTCTCCGAACTGTTTAGAGGATTTACTACTAGCTCTAATAAACCTGCTAGAACCTGCTGAATTTCACCTCTGATGCAAAGGCAGCTGAAATAGCTGCACCAACCTAGAAAAAGACATGGTTCCTTTAATTCTGTTTTCAAGGATTTCCCCAGCCCTAATATTTTATTCATTCTTTATTCATTTTAATGGAGGGCCTACCTCAATTAAATGCTCTTTATAACTTTGCTGTTTTAAATTCAAATGACGTAATATTATCAGAAAGCCAGATCTGACAAATTTTGAATACCCATAATAAAGAATATCCATTATAAAGCTAGTATGGAAATACAGACTTACCCTATATTAAATAAATACAAATTGCACAACTTCTTGCTTTCCCTTTTTGGGGAAACTATGAACATAACTGAACATAACTGAACATAACACTAACACTCCATTAAAGTTGTTCGTTCAATCAATCAATCGATCGATTTTTGCATTATTGAGGTTTTTATTTTTTATGAAAAGAAAGTGGGTTTTATCCCAGGGTGTTATTCTACAGATGGATGCCATGTCACCAACTGAAGAGAAGAATTGATTTATATACTTCTAGATATCTCAAAACTAATCAAAAAGGTTAGATGTTTTGGAACAGGTGTTAAGAGCATGCGTTGGGAATGATGAATGAAAACATTTGTGAAATTATGACCAAACTTTTGCGAACTCTAAAATAAGACCACCAACTTCCATGAGAACTGTCAGAATGTGTAAAATGCTGATATCCTCCATCAGATCATTCCCTTGCAGAATTTTATAAGATCTTTGAATCTGAATCTTGCAAGATTTATGAAGATGGGATCCTTGGCCTGGAAAATATTTTGATTATACATATCAGTCTTAGCTAATATTTAACTGCTATCAACTATTTAACTGCTATCTTAGAATGATAACCTTACAAAATCATGAAATTAGAAGAAGTTATTGGAAGAAGCAAATCTGACTTCCAGTTTAGTGCAAGAATCCAATTAAATGCAATTTGAACAGCTGGCTGTCCAGCTTCCTCTTGAATACAACTAGTGAAGGGAAGGCCCATTCACTACTTTTTGCAAGTGATACCAATATAAGGAAGCTGGATGTAATATTCAGTTAAAATGTGGCTTTCCATACAGATCCATTATTTTGAGAACAGGCCTTTTATAGTTTAGATCAGGTTTCTTAAGATGTGTGGGCTTCAATCTCCAGAAGCCCCAACCAGCATGATATTGAAGTTCACATATTTTAAAATTGCCAAGGTTGAGAAACACTGATTTAAACTTTAGAGCATCCCGGTCCATGGACCTTAACCAGTCTGTAGCCTATTGGGAACCAGGCCATTGAAATGGTGGGTGTGCATGCAAAACTATCCCGGCTCCTGCCCCCACCCCACTGCCAGTCCATGCAGTGGAAAGGTTGGGGACCATTGTTTTAGAGTATAAATCTTGACTGCAAGACTTTAAGTGTAGGTGTACAAATTAGTTTTTTTATTATCTCTTTCTTTAGCAATAGCTCACATTGGGTGCCAATAAAACTAGTGATTAGAAAGCTAATAAATGTTAAGCCTTCATAACAGAAATTAACTATCTCAAAATGGAAGGATGGGAGAAGGAAAAGATGATGAGGAAAGCATTGTTCCCTGAGAACAATCTGTCCAGAAAACTATTTATTGAACATAGACCTCTATACTGTTATCTAACAAAGATCCTTGCTATCTTAAAAAAAATCATTCACAGATTATTAAGTTCTATGATCTTTGTCCTTAATATAATTCTATTTAACTTGGTTTATGTTTTTTGATCTTAACAGAGGCTATGCTTCTACTGGTACTAGCCGGGCTAATAATGAGCTTAATAGTGGAAAGTAAGATCAATTAACACTTGAAATGTATGAATATATGTAGCAATATTACCAGAACATTTTCAAACTCTCATTATATGTATCTAGGATTAAAATATGGATTTTTCTATGTAGTGCTACTATTTCTTTTAAAATGTGCCAGTTTTATGCTGTTCTCGCATGTACTTATCTAGAATTTTCAACACAATCCCTTATATGTCTATTTAGCAGTATATCCTGCTGAATTCAATAGGGTTCATTTGCAAATAAATAATAGTTTGCAACACTATTTGTGAGATGACATACATAGGATTACATATATCTATGATTCAAAATTACTTCTATAATCAATGGATCTTTTTACACTGATTTCAGTGGTACAATTAATTCATCAGAATCCAATGCAGTTAGTCATGGGCTGTACAGAATATGGATAATTATCTATATACCTGTGTATTATGTGCCCAGGTATATAGATAATTTTTATTTATGAATCCAAAAGTTTAAATGATGGATGAGTACTATGGTGTAGCTCCTCTGGGAATAATTAAAAAAAATAACTTTTCTGTCTCATTGATCAATAAAGATATTTTATATCCCTAGAAATCCATCTAAGTTAAATGAAAGTTCTGTGCATTGATCTTGATTTGAGAAATTCTTAAGAGAAGTTGTGGGATTACATTCTTTAAACCTAAACCTTTAATTCTCTCTCAGAAGATTTGTCTCGGTGTCTCTCTCCGAGTGTATCCACAAGGATGAAATTTTAAATTACTTCAGGTAGTATATTTAATCATCTTTTAAAAAACATTTATGCCTTAATGAGAAGATTTGTTTTGTCAGGTGAATAAGCAACCTTTAGTTGATATTTCTGTTCTACAAATATTTCCATCCTCTATAATAATTATGCTTGCAAAAAAAATGCACTTTACTTTTCAAAACCCAGCTGTATTGTCCTGTTTTCACATATTGCATGAAGAATGACAAATGAATAATTTCAGGAGACATGATCCTAATTCAAGTACACAAGTGGACATTTGCCATCATATCTTTTCATTGTTATACTGACAACTCTGCCAGATGGACACTGAATGGGATGAAACAAGCTCCTGCAAAAATGCATTGCTATCTGGCAATAACTACCTTAGTATTCCATGAACCTCAGTCCTCCAAGTATTCTGGATGGTGTTATGCTTTTCTGAAGGCATTGATTTATTGCTTGTATCCTCTTGGACATGTGGGTCTTTCATCAACAATTTCTGCTCTTAATAAGGAATATTTTCACCACTTCAGCTAGAGTTTCAGTTATTACCCAACATACAGTAGACCAGAATGCCCTGGAAATATAACTCATCGTTTGGTCACCACAGGGATGGACTATTGTATTGCACATTTTACAGACAGCTGCCTTTGGACATGACTTTAAAGCTACAAGTGGTCCAGAATATTACAGCCAGTCTCCTAATGAGGTATCAGTTCCTCTGGAAAATCCTACCTTTACTAACATCACTGTTACACCAATCTTTGGGAGCCCATTCAGAGGTTTGGCTGCTACCTATAAAGCTCTTTATGGTTTTACTTTTATTGGGGTTACTGTCTGATCCCACAATTTTGAAAATCTTAAAATCCTCCCCACTTCTTGGAAAGTATATGGTGGATGACTAACAAGATTCTCTGGAGCAGTCCAATTTTTGGAGCATGCTTCTGCAGGAGCTATGCTTGTTTCCTTCTCTTTCATAAATTTCACAATGTGGTTAAATATATATTTATATTGCTTCTTTGACCCAATTAGATTGTGAGCATTCACAATCTAATATAATACAATCTACATAAGTGTAGTATCTAGGTTGATATTTTTTTATTATTATTATGGTTGAGTTTATTCTTGCTTCATTCACTGGCCAGAGTCCTAACTGATTGGAATAATTTATATATGTTGCAAATGAATAAATGCATGCTGAAAGCAGGAAGAACAGAAAACTTAAACATTTGTTTTCTGTTAAATGGAAGTTTTGTGATTGCCCCCACAATATAATTTTAACTTTTGAAATGTATGCAACAGTACATCTTGGTATGCTGAATAACCAAATTATGAGGATTGCTTTTGATTTCTGTGGATTTGTGGTAAAAAAATTTTTTTAGCTAACCTCTCATTTATTTTCAGCAGTGCCCTGCGTTATATATGCATTGCTTCGGGCTGATTACCTACTAATAGTGGAGAAATCTGTTCTTTTCAGTTTTTCTCAGTTTTTTTCAGCCTTCAGTTTATTTTGTCCAATTTCACATTAGCTTGCTAATTAAAAAAAATGCATGGAAACATGTATGGATATGTTCTCACAGAGTTATTCTAGAATAGGTGATTTGGTATGCATGTTTTCTTGGTACACCTTTCCAAACAATTTTTTTAAATATTTCTAAATTTGTTAAGATTATTATTATTTAAATCAATACATGTCTTTATGTGCAATATTCCCCTACTGTAAGCACATTTAGGAGTCTATTTCAAAATTCAGAAAAGTTGCTTTATCTGTTTGCAACGGGGTTGATTTCTAGTCACTCTGGACACTTCACACAATAACACTCACACTCACAGTGAGTGGATTCACACTCTCACATACACACAAACACACAACAATGCAATAATATAACAATAAAATAGCAATAAAAAGAAATGAAACATTAGGCAAAAAACTATTCCAGAAGGGCCTTCACCCTTCTAGCCAAAACTCTGTGCTGAATCAGAGCTGTCCTCCAACAGGCTAATATGATTTGGGATGTATAGGTTTTGCAATAAAATGTGGAATCCAACAAATACTTCTTCCCAATTCCTGACCAGAGTTTCATTGTTCAGTTGTTTTCTCTCATCTGCATGACAGGACAGTTGGGACAGATTATACTATCTCCTGTTTTTAATTGCCTTCTGTATCTTCCTATCACTTCTGTCTTTTTTTTTTCTTCTTTCCTCAGAAAACCCATTAAAGGAGAGGAGGAGATGAGTCTTTTGACTGAAAGTGTTGGCTTCCATCCAGCTGGAAGCATCTTCAATTTTATGGTGCACTACAAAACATTATTTTTCAAAAGTGTCATCCAATACATATTTGTGATATGCTTGCAGAGGTTTAAAAAAAGGTTCCAGATTTACAAGATGGTGATGTCCTATACAGTTACATTCCTGAACCAGCTTATTGAAAGAGCAGAATTACAACAGAATAATTAAAAGTTTCTTTCTGCCATGCATAGGCACAGATGGAAGGCTATTTGTTCCTGTGTTAACCCTGTATTAGTCTTCTCCAAGGGGAACCCTCCAGATGCACAGATTTCAATGCCCAGAATTCGCAACCAGCATAGCCAATATGAGAATTTTGGGATTTCATGTCAGCATGTTTGAAAGGCATCCAAAGTGCACAAGTTTAGGTTCAGATGGAGCTGAGAAAGAGTCCAATTGTGTATAGAGTGCACTGGAACATGTATATGCATGTACAATCATATAAAAAAGTAAGTACATTCTCTGAGTTCTATGGTTTTACCTATTAGGACATAGTACAAAATCATTTGGTCCTTAGTAGTTCTTAAAATTAGGCAAATACAACTTCAAGTGAACAACACATGATATGTTATATACCGTGAATGTGTGGCTAGTATTATTATGTTATTTGGTATATGTCTTCTCTTGAGAGTAAGCTGTAAACAGAATATTTCAAGTAATGGGGAATAGAAGATTTCTCAGTTCTACACTGTAATGTAGAGGAAAAGACATTCAATTACTCTGCCTTTTCCAAGAATGCTATTGAACTATTTTCCTTCTTTGGTTGATTCCAATAGCTATAATTTATACCAATTCATTTGTAACTCAGGGTTGATTTGTTTAATAAAAACCCCATTAATGATATTAAAATGTATCTTCATGTCTAGGCTGCAGCTGATTTCTCCAAATTCAGATTAAATTGGGGCAAAACCGTAAGAGCTCTTAACACCCTTTGCAAACAAAAGAAAAACAAATCTAGAATCATAAAGGCATGACACAAAGGTTACAGAAATATCTGAGTGAAATTAGGATTAGTAATCTCTGATTCTCTTTGGTAACTTTAGGACCACCAATATCTTGTGGCCATGAGTTTTGCAAGCTAATTGTACATGATTATGCAAGCCTGTTTGTCCACTGTAAATCCTCTGCCTTCAAAATAAATTGTTCTTTTTCTCCACTGCAAATCATGTTCTCATTAATGTTGTTTTTGAGCTGCTTCATGCAAGTTAAATCAGTGACATCACAATACTTCTCATCACAATACTTATATCTTCTGAAAATTTATGCTGACCAATTGGTCCCCGTATGATGATTGTATTTTGTGATTATGGTCATGATTTATCACTTGTTGCTTGTATGTATGCCAAACGTTTATGCACTGGAGACAAATAATTGTGTGTTCAATCACACTTGACCAATAAAGAATTCTAGTCAGTTCTACTGTTATTATCTGAGTCTCAGGCATGAGTACAAAAGAACATCAGGATCAGGACACACATGTAATATATATTTGCCACATCCAAACTGGAGATCTAAGTGATAAATTTTAGATAGCAACATTCTTTTGCTTCAGAATTCTATTTCTTAATATGGGATATACTTTATCTCTAGCAGTCAGCAATAATACTATTGCACTTAGCTGTCAGGAGAGTATGCATTCCAGCCTAACATTTAATCAAAGAAGCAGATTCTTAATGGATTATCATTTGTGAGTCAAGCAATAAATTTTCAGATTCCAATGGAATGAAGACATAGTTTTCTTAGCAGTAACCAGTATCCTGTGATTGGAGAGGTAGGACTTCCCAGGTGTCAAATGTTCCCATGTGCCAAGAGGGAGATAGGAGTTACCATGTGCTTTTATTTTACCACTCTTCCAGAAAATTTCTGGAATGATGACATTACAGGTGACACATTAAAAAAGGCTGGGGCTTTGATCACCCAGTTACTCCATTATCTCCACTCCTCCCCCTCACACACTTCTGCAAAATGGTACTCCTTTGAAGAATAGAGCGATGCGTGCCATACACAACCTGTCTTATGTCACCTATGTTAGCAAGTTCTCCTCAGGCACAGATGGTAACATTGAAGCAAGATTTAATAGCCAGTCCAATCTGCTTGCACATAGAGAATGAAGGGGAGAAAAGACCATGAGCTTTGCAGGCTTACATTGGGCCACATCAATCAGGAAGCGGTGAGGCTCTGCCTCCACCAGACCCTTGCACTCTGATGTAAATAATACCCTCTCTGCTGTTGTGTTTGAGGCGTTGTTGCATGAAGTTAAATTACTAACTTCAGTCGAATCTCTACATGCCTCCCGAACATCTTCTACACATCTCTTTAAAAAAAATGTGCAATTGAACATTTGATCAGATCATCAGTAGAAGAGACAGGCACAGGAATGGAAGCCCAAAGTCTGTTCTCTCTTTGAAACTCAGAAGCCATAGAATGAGGTTTAGACTGCTCATTTCATCAGGAAATGAAACGGAACTCGGTTAGTCTGTTGTATTCCATTATGAGAGCACTAATCTCTTTGTCTGTTTCCAGAATGCTAAGTGGCAGATTGTTTTTTTTTTTTTTTTACCAATATCACTTTATAGTGATTCAGCAGCAAAGAGGACCAATGTTGTGCTGTTTTGTAAAAAAAAGTAAAATAGAATCCAATCCAAGCTGTATTTCTCATTCAAGTCCAACTGATTGCTGCAACAGAAATGGACAGGCGCTAAACACCAGAACTAAAGATTTTTCCCCCCCCCTCCATTCAAAGACTACTTTTATTGGGATAATCTTCTGAAAACCATGTGAGGATGGAGCAAGTCCTGAAGAATGTGCAAAGATGGTAGGGGACAGGGAGACAAACGTCACAGGAAAGAACAAGGGTGATTGTGGCAGGAAGTACAAAAAAATCAAGATGCTGGTTATGACCACATGATCAAAACTCTGTTTTTGACATTCCCTTGCCCGCATGGACCTCCTTGGGAGTTCTCAGTTCTCCCCCTACCTTCTTTCATCTCTTTCTTTCACTCTTTTTTCTCAGTTTCAAGGATTAAGTTAAAGGAGGATTATTTTTTACCAGAAATATGTATGCATCATCATCAAACGCCAATATATTTAAATGGATTTTAAGAGATAAACATTTGGAGAATCATACATACAATGCAAACTTTTGAGTATTCTAGAACTCTTAAACAGATCTATCAGTAAATGTAATGTACCGCGCAGGTGCGACCGGAGCTTCCACTCCGGTCCGCCAGCAAGAACTTTGGACCCGACAGCTGATT
>JAEANM010024367.1:0-11171 GCA_017656035.1 Myanophis thanlyinensis
AATAAATAAATAAATAAATAAATTGCCCTGCACTGCATTCTATTGTTACATAATGATTAATATTAGGAAAGTTGTATTTTTCCCCATATGCTAACTGTCTGACTACGTCTTGCATTCTTTATGATTAAGGAATTAGATCATTTGTGGAGCTGACTTTCTACAAGCACACAACTTGATGAAGTTGTTACTAGTTTCTGTGTTTATTATTTGAAATGGCAAATGTAAGTATTACTTCCCAGCTTTTGGACTGGTGCTGGAGCCCATCTTCAGGGAATTTCTTTCTAGCAGAGTGTATGCTTTAGGCTACTCTGTTTGTGATATCTATATGGTGCCTGTTGTACGTGGATTTTTAGATGATGAATTGGGATGCTGTTGGCTGGCTATTAAGTCATTGGCTGTTGTTTCCTTGTGCTGCCAAGCCCTTGCCTCCTAAGTAGTTGATAAGCACTTGATCCCAGTGGTGGAATTCAAATTGTTTTACTACCAGTTCTGTGGACGTGGCTTGGTGGTGTGGCTTGGTGGGGGTCATGTGATTGGGTGGGCAGTTTCTGTAAGCAGGGCAATAAAGTTCAGGCTAGAAACAACACCAGAATGTTTTTTTCCTGCCTTCCTTACAGGATTAACTCTGTAAAGTAGAAAAAAACAAAATATTTCTTCAAACAACCAGTTCTTCGAACTGCTTAGAAAATTTACTACTGGTTCTAGCGAACCTGCTAGAACCTGCTGAATTTCACCTCTGAATTATCCTTACATTCATTGATTGATTCATTCATTCACCTATCCATCCATCACATTTCTACACCTATAAACTTCATCTAAGTGACCCTGGATAGTTTACAATTTAAAAAAATCATGCTATAAAAGCATAGAAGGTGTTGAAGCTACTGGAACCTTGGGGCAGGGGGTGAGCATGCAATATTGGAATTCAACATTATGCAAGCACAAGCAACACAACAAAGTCAAACTAGAATTTTGAACTTTAAGAAAGCTAATTTCAAGAAACTTAGATACAGCTTGGGAAGGACTCCATGGATGAGAATCCTCAAGGGGAAGAAGCTTGGGAAATTTTTAAAAGTCAGATTGTAAAAGCCCAGTCTATCACAATATCAATGAAGAAAAACAACAACAGCTTTTAAAAGAAATCAGCATGGTTACATAAAGAACTCTCTGGTAAAGACAAAAAGGACAAGTAGAAAAAGTGGAAAGAGACACATAACTAAGGCAGAATATCAGCAAGTAGCCCGAGCCTGCAAAGATGAAGTGAGGAAAGCTAAGACTCATAATGAACAAAGGCTTACAACAACAACAACAAAAAAAAGTTTTTCCCAACATCTTAAAACAAGAAAAAAAGTCAACAACTGGTCCATTGCTGGTAGAAAGTGGCAAGAAGATGAATACGCAACAGGGAGAAATCGGAACTACTTAACTCATTTTTTTTAAATCTGCCTTTACGCAAAGGGAAAAAACAGTCCAACCTATCAAAAACAGCACCACAAAAAACAGATTAGGCAATCAATGAAACTGCATCTACATGGAAGGAATTATGCAGTGGTTCTGTTATCCAGTACTCTTCAACATCTTCATCAATGATCTGGATGATGGGATAGATGGAGAACTCATCGAATTTGCTAATGACACCAAGCTAGCAGGAATAGCCAACACTCCAGAAGATAGGCTTAAGATACAGAAGGATCTTGACAGACTTGAACATTGGGTGCTATCTAACAAAATGAAATTCAATGATGAAAAAGTCAGGTTCTACATTTAGGCAAGAAAAACAAAATGCACAGGTACAGTGTATGTGGTATCTCATTCAATAGTAGTAACTGTGAGAAGGATTTTGGGATCCTAGTGAACAATTATTTAAATATGAGCTGTAGCTGCCAACAAAAGCCAACACAGTTCTAGGCTGCATAAACAGAGGGATAGAATCAAGATCACATGAAGTGTTAATACCACTTTATAATGCCTTGGTAAGGCCACACTTGGAATACTGCATTCAGTTTTGGTCACCACGATGTAAAAAAGATGTTGAGACTCTAGAAAGAGTGTAGACAAGAGCAACAAAGATGATTAGGGGACTGGAGGCTAAAACACATAAAGAATGGTTGCTGGAACTGGGCATGTTTAGTTTGATGAAAAGAAGGACTAGGGGTGACATGATAGCAGTGCTCCAATATCTCAGAGGCTGCCACAAAGAAGAGGAAGTCAAGCTATTCTCTCCAAAGCACCTGAGGGTAGGACAAGAAGCAACGGGTGGAAACTAATCAAGGAGAGAAGCAACTTGGAACTAAGGAGAAATTTCCTGACAGTTAGAACAATTAATCAGTGGAATAACTTGCCTCCAGAAGTTGTAAGTGTGCCAACACTGGAAAATTTTAAGAAAAAATTGGATAACCATTTGTCTGAAATGGCACAGGGTTTCCTGCCTAAGCAGGGGATTGGAGTAGAAGATCTCCAAAGTCCCTTCCAATTCTGTTGTTCTAATTCTAATTCATAAATAAGAACAAAATTAAAAACAGAATTAAAAAGATTTGAATAAAAATATTAAAAGTTACAAAGATGGAGAGAACATCCTCATGATATCAACAGCCCTATGGTTGCATATCACTTGACTCCCAGGACAATTGGCAGAGCTAGGCTTTAACACTCTTTCTGAAGGCCAGAAAGGTGGGGTGGGGTGGGGGGCTCACCTCTGGGGGGGTAAAGGCAATGGCAGAGAAAGTTCTTCTTCCTGGATCCCTCCAGTCAAAATCCTTTAACTTTATGTACTAACTAGAAATACTACAATATTTAGTAGTGAATGATATCCTCCTTTATAAGCCAACAACAAAATGTTTAGGAACGACTTTCAAAAATTAACGAACGGATTTGTAGGCTGCATTATTTACTTGACACAATTAAAGTCCTGAATAAAAGATTTTGTTCTGGAAATCGGCAAATAATGTTATACAGATTACATAGATCAGAGGCAAAATATACAGTATTTGGGGGAGGAAAAAGATAAGATACCTGTAGTTTTCTTCTTTGACATCACACATTAAAGGCTTTTTGCAAAGAAGTTTCACACCTGTGTCTTCCTCCTTTGAAGACTGTAAATGAGGTGCAGGCTTTACTCCAGTGTGATTGGGACTGGGACATTTTCTGTTACTGTTTTATATATATATATAAAAAGAGCAATTATTTAAAATCCTGCATTGATGCAAAACTTAAAACTGGAAAATAAAGCTAAATGCTGCTTAGTATATTTTATTGATTAATTAAATATAATTAGTATAAACCTGACTATTTATTTAAAGCATTTATAAATTCAAGATCTCAGAAACTGACCTACAGCTATTTTTTTTTTTCAGCAAGAGCAATTGAACTAGTATTTCAGTCAAGTCAGTCAGTTTGTATAGCTATCTATATCAAACCAATCACTTTGGGTGGCAAAGAATCATACAAACAATAAAAAAGTTAAAAAACATAACACAAAACCAAAAATTAAATACATATAGAGCCTTGGTGGCACAGTGGTTAGAGTGCAGTACTGCAGGCTATTTCTGCTGTCTGTCGGCTATCTGTAGTTTGGTAGTTCGAATCTCATCAGGCGCAAGGTTGACTCAGCCTTCTTCCATCCTTCCGAGGTGGGTAAAATGAGGACCCAAACTGTTGGGGACAATATGCTGACTCTGTAAACTGCTTAGACGGGGCTGTAAAGCACTATAAAGCAGTATATAAGTGCTATTGCTATTGCTCTAGCAGCCAGAAGATGTTATAATCCATTCATGGTGATATAAGCAAAAATGGGATCCTTTACATACTCGGCACTCCAGGCCCGGCCACAAAGTCAGATTTTCAAGGCTTTATGTATCTTTTTCCACTTTTCATTTGCATCCCAGAACTATTTTATTTAAAAACAAATGCAAGTAATAAAGGAAAATTCAATCATACTTAAGAAATGCCTGTCAACTGAATGTTAAAGCAATTAATAAAAGCAAATTGAAATACAGGTAAGAAAAACAAATTCAGTGGAAAAAATATAAAACAGAACAAAACAAAACTAAGTAAAATAGAACCATTTGTCTAATATTCATAAAGAGAAAGACTAAATGAAGACATTTATCTGCAAAACCACTTAAATACAAATACAAATGAAGGAACATCTCACAGATGGAGAGCATTTTAGAAAACAGGAGCCACCATTGAGAAGACCTACCCACCAGGAAGTACAATGGTCCACTGACAATCTTGGAATATGCAGTAAGACCCCTCTCTGTTTAATACCAAAGGCAACACGTCAGGTATTATCTTCAACTCAAAGTGCTTAAATCATAAGTAAAATATTGTATCTGATTTGATATCTGACAACGGGTGCAGTTACTTCAACAAAGGTTTAACACTGTATGTTAGATATCCCATTCAGTGATGTGGCAGGCACAATTGTATCTACTGTAGCTTTTAGATCAATGGCAAAGTTGGTCCCACAAAAAGCAGCATTACAGTAATCTCAAGGAACCTTTCCAAGGTGGGTGAACAACAGTATCTAGGCTGTCCCTGTTTCCCTATGCAGAGCATCCATGGGAGGTTGAAAGGGAGAACAGATGGTAAAAGTACTGCTCAAATGAAATACAAACTCTACCTTTTTTGTTTCTGAAATGGATTAGATTATTATTCAATTCTATTAAAAACCTAATGATTAAAAACTGATAAAATGTTGAATTTTACAGTTGTTTTGGAAAGTTTAGTTTAAACTCTATACAGACACCCAAAAGTATCTGTTTTCTCTACTGCTTATTGAAGATGTGAATAATGTAAGTATTAATAATGTATGCAAACCTCATTTTCAGTAGTTTGATAGAAAGACTTATATACAGCTTTACAGTGCTTTAAAGCCCATTCTAACTGGTTTACAGAATCAGCATATTGCGCCCCCAAAATCTGGGTCCTCATTTTACAGATCTCAGAAAGATGGAAGACTTGAGCCAGTAAGAATCGAACTGCTGACAGTTGGAAGAATTAGCCTACAATACTGCATTCTAACCATTGTGCCATCATGGCTCTGCTCTATTGATTCTCTACTTTAACATAGTGGTTCTCAACTTGTGGTTTGCAGATTCTTGAGGGTCTGCAATGTGATCACAGGGGTTCATGAAGACTTGAAGAAATTTTATCATTTAGATCTCGAGTTAAGTGTCTTGGTGATCCATGGTCACAAAAGGTATTTAAAGGGGGTCCACAGTGAAGAACCACTGCCTTAACATGTACATTTACTCTCACAAAAAAAGAAAATGTATAACCTAATTCCCCAGCTTTGTGTGCCTCTGGTTGAAGGATTTGTCTTTAATAAAACCATACATTATAATGAAAGCATGTGTATAATAATAGATATATGCTATCAACAAAAGACATTTATATTTATCAGGATTGAAATCACTGCAATTTGTTCCCAATGCCCAATGGAATTTGGGGTTGTTAATTCTTAAACAGCAATTCCCCACAGGTTTTTTTTTCAAAATGTAGAAAGATTCAAACACATATTCTGATGACATATGGGATTAAGCTGCTCAAGAGGAAGAAAAAAGCCAAAATCCCCCAGGAATAACTAGAGCCTTACTACAGAGACCTAAAGCACTTCTCTAAATTTCATTCTTAGAAATACATACTGATGAGTCAAAAGAACTTGCAAATTCTTCTCACAAGTACAAAATGAACTTACTTAAAGAATTCACATTAAAAAAAATCAGTCACAGCTTTTTGAGTTTGCCCATTATCCTAAAACAAATACCGCACAGACGACACACATGTGCTTCAGGTTCAGCCACAGTAAAACACATAGTACAACAATGAAGTTTGAGCATAATTTCATTGACATAATTACTTGATTATAGGAGAGGCTGATCTTTCATTTATTTCTGACTTTCGATTCCAATGTACAGGTGGATTATTTAGAGGGGTCTCTCCACTTAAACGGTCCGAAAGAGTATGCTCTTTGTTCAGGTTTATTTCAGAATATGGGCAGTTGATCACACTGAAAATTAGAGACAGAGAAGGAAATACAGAAGATTAGATACTAAGGCTGTTCCTGGTTGAAACAAGCATCATATTGGTTACAATTTCTCTGCAATTACTTGGAATTCATTAACAGACAGAAGTATAAATGCCTTGTTTTCCGAACGGCAGCATCACTTTCTGCCAAGTATGTTGAAGCGCACAATGTTTATTTTTAGGGGTGCTTGTAATGAAGCATATTAACTTGTGATGTATATTTATAATTTAAAGACACATATTTTCTTTACTATTAGAAATAAGAAAGCCATATTCTTAAGGGTCAATAGGTTAAGGGAACGAGCAAAATAATGCAGTTTTCCGACAAGATAGCAAGAATTATGAATAATAATTGGTTGTTTTCTTTCTTTTTTGTTGGACCATTAATACTACTGAGACTACGGTATATATATGGAACAAAAGTCTTGCATTTTGTAAGTTCTCCCAAGATGAAAGAAAAGTAATTACAAATATCAGTGTGAGGATCACAGTCTACCTTGGATTTTTCAAACTTTCAGGTTGAGGAGCTGTTCATTAAAAAAAACTACTTTAATCTGATCAAGAGGCAAAGCTCTTAATAGAAAACTGGCAGTGTTCAAGTGAATGTTTTTTTTAAAGTCTTTCATGGAGCCTCAGCAACTGCTTGAGGAATCTGAAGGTTCCCCAAAAGGCAGTTTAAAAATCTCAACTCCATGCTATTGTTCCATGAAATACTAATCTTGGATATCTCTATTCCTCAATTTAGCTTCTTCAGATAAAAGCAGCCAGCTTTATTTTCCCTGAACTTTTGAAAAGATAACCCTATTTATGAAACCAGCAAAGATACCATAATATTGCTGAATCCAAAGATTTTACTGTTATCTTCCTTCAATATTCTTTTCTGAAGTCAGGAAATTATAAAAATGAGCACAAATTAGCTTATGCTCGCTGTCATAGTTTGGAAGCCAATTCTTTATTATTATCTTTGTTGTTATTGTTTACTTTACACCTTTTTTCCTTTTTCTTTTCTTTTTCTTTTTTCTGGATCTTTTCTGTTTAGTTTGCATTGGTTTTACTGGGTTTATTAAAATTTCAGTAAGATTTTTCTTGTCAATAAACTGAAGCACCTGACTTCATGAAATATGTTAATTTTTTCCACTCAAGGCCTTTCTTCATATAAGTTTTTTAAAAAAAAACTAACATTTTATCTGCTGTTTCTTTTTCTCCCAAAGCCATTGACATTTTTCTACATACTATCACCTCATTTCACTCATTGTGGCAAAATTATCACAAACCTCGAGTCCTAACCAAACGCCTATTCATTATGAAATGCTACTCAAAAAAACCAGTCTGTGTAATGTTTAGCTCATTTTAATACTCCATAACTCTAAGCTTTTTGAGGTTTAAATTAAAGCTGAGCATTAAAAAAAAACCTCATTCTCATATTAATCTATTTTGTTCATACCATTTTTCTGCAATTATTTGAAGATTTAAGCATTATGTCTACTTTTCAAGTAAGACACATTTATCATTTCACTGACTTTCATCAGCCACAAAGAGTCAATATATTTTGTCACTTTCTTACAAGTCAGTGGATCCTTTTCATCCTGATCATTTTATGTTCAAAATAGGTGTGCCCGTTTACTTAAGTTCAATAATATGAATTAGGGCATGGAAATCACTGGTTGATAAATAGTTGCATGCAGAAAGTCAGATGTTAAATTCATAGACTCCTAAGTCAGCAGACCTGTAATGCCAAAGACCCAGAAAGTGCTGGCTCCCTTCCTTCGGCACATCATCGCTTCAGAAATCAGATTAACTCACACTTTGAGACTCTTTCAAAAGGCCTTGAAAACTTGAGAACCGAAAAGTGGGATGGAGCCCATCAAATGGCTTATTTGACTGTGTTTTTCTGCTTGTAAGCTGTCCTGAGTCACTGTGAGTGAGTAAGTAGCCATATAAATAAAGTAAGTGAGTGAGTGAGGGGGGGGGGGAGGGAGGGAGGTAAGCAAATAAGTTCATGCCAAATAAAATCAGTATTGTATCACAGTACTGGAAGGGATAAAGACTAGACTAGACTTCGGGAACTGCCTTTGTTCTAGCTTTCTTCATGAGGTGTAAAATCAACACAATAAACATCAGTATAGCAACTCAGCCAATGTGTGTATGCAGTTGCATGGGAGTAACATGTCTATATACACAAACCGACATGCAGTCTTGAATATATATTTATACCCTGAGTTCAAGGTATTATAGACCCTGCTATAATCTAATATGCATTGTGTGGTCAATTAGCCAACCAGTATAAAAAGTCCCCAAATCATTAATTCTATTATTTCTTTCTTCCATAGTTCCCTGCTGACCCATGCATGTGCAGTAGGTTTTTACCTCCACTATGATGCTTAGCTTGGGATTTTCCTCACAGTTAATATGCTTTTTTTCAATTATTGCTATTGTATTAAGATAAAAGCCTCATTGTGAACTAGAGAATTATGTTCATATTATTAAATATAAATTTGCAGCCCTGTAGGATAGAAGCAGCATTTGAAATAAAGACCTTGAGTTTTGACTGTATATACATAGGAAAGTTCTTAATGACTTTGCAATGATGCAGAATGGAAAGAAAAGTAGAATTAGTTAGTTCCATCTACTAGTGACTTCACTTATCTTAATCCCTGGCTATTAGCTTAATCGACTATTAGCCATCAACCACCATTTTCAATTTTGTCTGAAGCCAACAATTTTTTTAAAAAAATAGTGAGTAAACACAGGCTCCAAACCTCTATATAACAAGCCTTTTTTTTAATGAGTGGATGTTAATTGATTTACTCCATAAATTGAGGTAGAGCCTTTGAACTCAATGGGATTGGATATCCCCTTCAAGTAAAACATGAAGATTGGATGTTTGTGAAGAATAAGAAATTATTCAATTTGCTTGACAGCAACTTTGCTAAAGAAGGGATTTTTCAGGCTTTTAGGATTTAAATGTAAGTATGTATTACACAGACTGTAAGCATGCTTAATAGAATAATAGAGCTCTCAGTGTTATCTCCTAGTTTCAATGCAAAAGAAACAGTATTTCTGTATTAACTCTTTGAGAACTTTACTGCGGTGTACATGCACTGTACATTTCTAAGAGCACTGAGCAAAACTAAGAAACACCAGAAAATGGGAAATGAATGGATTAATCCTTCCAAATGAAAATAGAGCAATAGGAACAAATATGAGGGGAAAACTTTACAATTGTATTAGAATCTTGTGCATCAGCCTTTCTCCCATTACTGTTCCTCATCCATTCAACCTCACTGAAACGCATATTTAATTTCTCAAAAAAAGTGAAATTTCAACATCTACATGAAATTGAAAGATGTGTAGTATATGCAACATAATTTCATTTTAATGTACGCCGAGTGGTGTACATTCAAAGTGACAATAAAGCTATTCTATTCTATTCTATTCTATTCTATTATATTCTATTCTATTCATTATGTTAGGAGGTCACCAATATGTTGATTACACTCAGCTGGATGGAGGACACAAAGAAATCAACCCACTACTATTTTAGATATATGGATTATAGTGCTTTGTCCATTGCCTGTCTTCCTTGGATTGAATGACTTTCTTCTAAAAGATTTTATTTACATTTTGTAAGATTCTTGCAACTTGATACACAGATTTTGATTTACTCAGATTCATAGAATATGTAGAAGTATATCAAATAAAGTCTTATTATACTGTATTTCCCTGAAAAATAAGATTGGATCTTATATTAATTTTTGCTCCAAAGGACACATTAAGGCTTATTTTCGGACGAGATTTTATTTGGGTGAAATCTGATACTAAATGCATCTGTTTGGCTGATGATCGTAACTAGGGTTTATTTGGTGTGTGTGTGTGTATTAGGGCTTGTATTACAAGCATCCTGAAAAATCATGCTAGGGCTTATTTTCCAGTTAGGTCTTATTTTTGGAAAACGTGCTAGCTATTCACCCTCTGCTAGTTTACTGTTGGGAGATTCCCTTAAAACATAATACAGGGTTAGGACCAAAATGAGAAACTGGAGAAGATAATGAGAAAAATAAAAATCAATATTATAGCAGGATCCAATCTGAGTCAGCCACTGGGACCAAAAGTTTAGCCTTCTGAGCTTTCAGACTCATACTAGAGCCCACCCTCAGGAAATTTCTCTGTAGTAGAGTGTGTGTTCTTGGCTGTTCTGTGTTTGGTATTTACCGTATTTTTCGGCGTATAAGACGCACCTAGATTTTGGAAGAGAAAGTTGTGTTTGGAAAGGATGGGTGGTTTGTGTAGTAAACCTTGGCAAAATTAGATGTTATAAAAGAGAATGCATTAAAAACTGATGAGTGTAATTATCGAAAGAGAAGCTTTTACCCATGTCCATTTTCTTCTTATTCAAACTATTATGCTGTCTACAGCTTATATATCATACTACTACCACAAATCTTGGAAATTTGGTAAATATACAGCTAATTAACTAAACTTTACAATTACAATATTATATGAACAAATGTGACATCATCTCTTCACAGTAGTGCTTGCAGATTAGGTAGGATCTACAAGTTTATCAAAATAAAAAAAAACACCTTTATTTCAAAAATAGGCATTTGATGAGATAGAAAATACACAAAACTGGAAATGCTGGAAGGCCATAGGCTGGGTGATTCTGGGAAGAAAAAAAGAGTGAAAGAGAATAATGAAGCTTATTGCCTCTGGGGGCTGGGAAGAGGGAATATAAGACACATAGAGGGGTTGGGAGGCAAAATAATGGGTGAAAAACGGGTCGTTTTTAGCCTCCCATTCCCCTCTCCACATCTTCTATTCCCTCCTCCCAGCCCCCAGAGGCATTTTGCATGGCTCCAGAAGCCTTTGCAGGGAACATTTTCGCCAAGGAAGGGCCCATTTTTGTCTACTTTTTGGCAAAGATGAGCCCTGCAGAGGCTTCTGAAGCCCTGCAAAATGCCTCGGGGGGTTGGGGTGAGGGTATATAAGACACGTAGGGGGGAAGGTTGGGAGGCTACAATCGTATTCGATGTATAAGACACACCACAATTTTCACCCACTTTTAGGAGACGGAAAAGTGTGTCTTATACACCGAAAAATGTGGTGTATGTGTATGTATGTATGTATGTATGTATGTATGT
>JAEANM010024368.1:0-11170 GCA_017656035.1 Myanophis thanlyinensis
TAGCTCCTCCTTAGTCTCTCTGTGTTGGCTTTCAGGGAGCGGAGGCGTTTTCCTGACCGCATCATGGTGAACAGTCTATTGTTGGGGTGGCTGGGGTCCTTCTTTGTTTTCCTGGTTGTACTTTGGCATTATCTGTTGTAGATGGAGTGCAGTTCAAAGAGCTTGGTATGGATGATGCGCTCTGCAATGCGCACTACCCTCTGCAGAGCTTGCCTGTCCTGCATGGTGCTATTCCCAAACCATGTGGTGATGTTGCCTGTCAGTGCAACAGTGTATATCTTGAATTCATGTCGCCAATAACAAGTTTAGCAGATATTTGTTCAGCAAAAAAAATATATTACCGATTTTAGCATTAGAATAAGGAAAAACAAGGTTTTTTGTGGTCATTTCTCTCTATTCTCTAAAACAGTGTTTCTCAACCTTGCAACCTCTAACAAGTGTGGACCTCAACTTCCAGAAATCTGGGAATTGAAGTCCACACATCTTAAAATTGCCAAGATTGAGAAATACTGTTCTAAAACATATACGAAGCCAATTGAAATGTTTTAACCTCTAGACCACAAGGCTCATCTCCCCTTCAGCAGTTCAACACCAAGCAAAGTTTATGTGGTTGTTTTTGGTTTTTTTTGGCAGATGTCTTAACCTCTAGACCACAGATTCTCTTCCCCTTCAGCAGCTATCACCAAGCAAAGTTATATGTGTTCTTTTTTTGTGGAGGTACTTGGTTACCCAAATATGGGAGGGAACAATCCAGTTCCCTTTTTGCCTTTCAGCTCATCTCTAGAGACTATCCAGGCAGAAATTTGTTTAGCGACAACCGTGTGCCGTATATACAGTACATATTAGCCAATTGTTTATTCTGCTGGTATTTTTAAAAATTCAGGGAGGCCGGTATAGATATAGATATATATTATATTCTTATAGTTTTAAATACGTAAGATCCTTGCCAATTTTTCATTTTCAAAAGCAAGCAGAAGACAAGCATTTAACTCTTTTTCTGAAGCTGATTCTGGCTTTGAACCTGTTTTTCCCCCTTAGGATTTTTGGTTTAGGTTTGAATCAGGATCTTCCTCTGAGATTGACACCTGAACAGAGTAAGTGGAGTCTAAGTTAAAAAGTCTGGCCTGTCCATTCACTATTTTGAAATATGACTCTTAAGGATCTCCCACTATTTTGCACTTAAGGAAGAACAGATTTAAGGCTTCAAGATCTTCTAACATCAAAAGAACCTTTTTAAAATAAGCATTTTTTGGTCTCGCTATCGTTTTTCAGCTATAAATGATGCATTTCAGTGGACCATCCACTGAAATGTACATCCACAAGTACATCCACTGTACTTTTAACCCTACTTCTGCCCATGATAGATGTGAGGAAAGGTGAAGTGAGTCTAATGCAAAGGAAACATGAACAGCAATAGGGGTGGAAAAACAGAACAGGAGGCATGGTGTTTGTCCACCCACTCCTGTTTTAAAAACTTAAGTATATCAGTATCTTCTGGTGGGATTTCTGTACTTTTCTTTCCTCTATTAAAGAAGAGAGACTTAAGTGAGTCAGATAAATGAATCAATTATTTTCAAATGGAATCTCAGTGGCAAAAATAGGCACCAGTTATCTACAGTTAAAAAACTTTAAGATAAAAACTTTAAAAGCATTGCTGAAATTAAAATGCTAGTCTCCCTTGCTTGGCAATGGGCAATACAACACACAGCTGCTTCGAGGAGATCATTGCTTATTAATTTTAACAGCCTGTTCCTTGTTTTATTGAATGAGTTTATCTGATGATGTTTATGTTAGCAGTAAAAGAGAACTATCTGGAATGCTGCTCTCCTTGTAGTTTGAGATTTCCTCCTAGGAAAGAAAATATATGATAGTTGCAGATGAAATTCACTTTTTCTGCCTCTAAATATTTAAGTATCCTAATTTTTCTACATGAGGTATGTAGCTATTGCACTCCTATGGTGGTTCAACACTCCATCGCAGCTGCTGAACCATAAGACTGAATCTCTTAATTATCAAGCTTCTTAAAAACCAGATTGTGTCAGATTCCATGCAACATTTAAGCAAGCCATCTCAGCTAACAATTCCATGCTCAAATCAGAAATATCCACAGTTGTGTGGGAGTAATGAGCATGCACAGTCACACAAGAGTCACACACTTGCATGCATGCGCAGTTAGTGAGCTGGGGTGATGGCTGGTGTGCCAGCAGAGATGGCTCTGCATGCCACCTGGGGTACACATGCCATAGGTTCACCATCATGGCAAAATGCATTCTCTAGAAACAAACATCTCACGCTGACAGCCGTTAATGCATTTTTCCATATATTCATAAGCATGGAGATTTCTTGATTATTGAATGTGGCTTTTAGAGAGGTTGGGTTTCATAGGTTAAGTCCTGTAATTGTGGGTCTACTTTTCTAATATTGAGTGAACACAGTCTGAAGGTAAGAGCTTTGTTTAACTCAGTAAACTTAATTATTGTTCACGATCCAATCATTTCAATGAGTCAAATAGGAAGAATTTGTGATGGGCTGTGCATCTCCTATCAATTACTGGAAGGAATAATTCAAGCTAACTGTCTTCTCCCATACACACAAGCTTTAAGAACCTTTTCAGAGTTTATCTTCTATGTGCCTCTGTCAGACATAAAGAGGTGTATAATCCCTAGGTAGATGGCCTCTCCCCAGGGGTGGAATCCAACCAGTTTTGCTACTGGTTCAGCCAACCAAGCTGCTGCATGGCTCTTAAAAGCTAATTTACGCTCGCCAGAGGCAGCCGGGATGACTAGGAAGGCTCCAGAGGTGTGCCAAACAGCTGATTAAGATAAGGGGAAAAAACAACAAGGTGCTATAGAGAAAGCAAAGGGCAGGGGCAGGTGGGCGGGGCCAAATTCAAGTTGCTGCTACCAGATTGGGTGATCCGGTGTGACCAGGCTGCATTTCACCACTGCCTCTCCCTATTTGCATCTTATTATCATACAAAACCTTAACCTTATATTATGTTCCTGAAAATGAAAACCTTTCTACTCACCTAAGATTTTTTTAAATACTGTACAGCTGTAAATTTGTACAGTTTACAAATTATTATAGTTTATATTATTTTTATTTTGATATATTTATATGATAAGCTCATCAAAGAACTTGTGTCATTATGGGATCATATAAATACTACCAATTAATAAATGAGAGGGATTTTTCTGCCAACAGTCCTCAAAATGCTGGATTCACTTCTACCAGTCCTCTAGAAAGACCTTTTGAAAGAAAAGGTTTAGGAGAAAGAGTTCTAGAGTTCTTGGTTCTAGACAGTGCTGTACAAGATGAATGGGCTGCATGTAGCCCCTGCCCTCTTTTTTTTTATAATACCCACTTCTAATCATATTTCTCAAAACCAGCAGCATAATTTCTTGCCCCTTTGAAGTGAGAAATCCAGCAACTATAGAGTGGCAGCTAAAATAGTTTGAAAATAACTTTAAAAACACTCTCTAAAATTCAGGAAACTGAAAAATATCTGCTTTACTCACTTACAGTATACTCCATCTATGTTGCATTTACAGACTGCCTTAAAAAAATAAAATAGAATTCAAAGTACCCTCTGAAGAGAAGAAGATTGCCCATCCTTGTTATATGAGACCCTGTTTCCTAATTATTTTTACTTCCTGCTTTTCCCATTGCTGTGATTTGAACTGACATTCAAAACTCAATGTCCAATTATGCATTTATTTATTATTTAGAAATAGGCTAGAGGGAGGCAATTGCTTTTACAAACAATCTTTAAAATGATAGCAATCAAGCCACATATTATTCCAAAGATTGCTCCCAGCAAAAAGGTGGGGGAAAGGTGTTATGAAGTGCATAAACAATTCCTAGGATGTCTTTTTCCAGGTTTGTGAGGCAGCTGCAGAGATCTGTTGAGTGAGGTAGTTACAGAGGTCCCCAGACAAAGATCTGTTTAAGGTACTTTCTTTGTGCTCTTTTGCACTCAGAAGCATGAAGTTTAGGAGTATCCAACCTTGACAACTTCAAAATTTGTAGATTTCAATTCCCAGAATTTCCCATGCTGACTAGAGAATTCTGGCAGTTGAAATGAACAACTCTTAAACTTGCCAAGGTTGGACACCCCTGATCTAAATTCATCCTGCCTCCAGAATGCTGCCTGTTAATATGGCTATCAAAAATAGGTGGGGAAGCTTTGTATACTATCAGTTGTTGAGGAATAAAACTTACCAACTGCTTGCTTTCTTGGGTTTCTGATCAGACAGATGAATCTTCCATGCCCTTTGATATGAAATCCCGACCTACTGGGTTACTAAGAAATCTTGATGCACCATGTTAGCTTACCTCCTGGAGAACTGGCCTTTGTGTACTTGTCTGAGCAGCAACTCCACCATGTCTCATGATCCAGACGGACCTTAGAACCACAGTGAATGCCCTGGTCCTCTTTTCCATGCAAGATATGCTTACTTTCTTGTGAAGAAGAGTGAAAGAAAGATTAATCCCCAATTGAGCTGGTCAACTCTTCACCTGAAAGATAGTCATAGTTCTTTTGATTACCCCCTCTCTCCCCCAAGTATAGCAGTTTCAACTCTTACTATCAGGGTATTAAAATGAAAATGGAAAACAAGTTTGAAAGGCAGTCATTAGAATTTCATAGAACAGTAAAGAGGAAGGAATGAAAAAAAGAAGGAATACTCCTTCAGTCCTGATGAAATAACCATTGGAGATACTACTGTATGCTGCAGGGATAGGACCATCCAGAGACTTATGTGCATGAGCAGCTTTCTTTAATTTGTAGGGTTTTATGTGTCTAGTAATAAGAGATTGTGTAATTCCCACTAATAGATCATATATATCTGGGGGAAGGTATTCCAGCTTTTTGTTATTCAATTTTGATAGCAGATGTAGCCAATCTGCCCAGGCATTAAATTAATTTTTGTTGATTCACAGCCATTGGTTAATAATCATTAATGACGAAGTTAGTGCCAATTATGTTAAAAGAGCTCTCTGAATGCAATTTTCTACAATCTGCCAACTTTTGAATTCTGAAACTTGCTGCCCTGACATTGCTCAAAGCTACCAGGTCAGGAGAGGGCGTAATATAGTCCACTCTGTATCCTTCAACCATATAGACTTCAACTCCCCACAAGTTCAGCAGTGACTGTGCTGGATGAAGATTGCAGAGAACTGAAACCCAAATTCATGCCTGCTGGTTTCAATCCTATGTTTGTTCTTAATGGTAGTTGATATTGACTTCTTTCTTCCTGATGGTGGGAGGATAGCAGCTATGTAGTCGACACAAGTTGTACAATTAGTCCTTGCTTACTGACTGCCTCATTTAGTGAACATTTGAAGTTTTGCAATGAATGTTCACATGATTCACTGTCTCAATGAGACATTTGTGTGCTTTGCAAACCAGCTCGCAAAAAAGCAGAATTAACACAGAAGGCAGAAACAAAATCATAATTCACAATTACATGATGTTTTGCTTAATGATCAAAAGGACAGTAAGATCAAAAGCCCATCATGATCATGTGATTTTTCTGTTTTGTATGTGCTGTAACTGAGTTGCCAATCACAACCGCAGACACTATGCAAAGACTATTTATAGTGTGTAGTTTCCCTATCTTGTTTGCACCTCACTTGAGATGGAAATGCAGCTGTAGAACCTATTTATTTCTAAATGGTTTTTAAAGGGTGCTAGTTACATTTTTAAAGCCCTTTGTGACTTAGGAGAACTGAGCTATTGTGTTCTCCCAGCTGTTTCTACCTCTCCAATTTGGTATGGCAGATTTGGCATGTTATGGGTCCTGTCAACCAAAAAATATCAGCAGACAGAGACTAGGAGATGTGCCTTATTCTGCCATGGTCCCTGCCCTCTAGAACATTCTCCAATCAGAGATTAGGAATATCCAACCCAGCCAGCCTTTCTTAAGGCCATAAACACCTGGTTATATGTCTGGACATGTGGCCCAAATGTATGAAGGGCCCTGTTGCCCTGGCTATATTGACATCTATGATGTTAATTTTTTGACTGACATAAATTTATACTTGTACTATATTGTAATTGTTTTAATTATTTTATTATTGATTGCTCAGAGACATTTGTCTTGAGGTGGGCGTCTAGAGAAATAAATATATAAATAAATAAATTTAAGGTCTGGATCTTAAGGGATACATTCTGAAGACAGCCAACAGATATCTGCAAGCTATGAAAAAGTATTGGTTCTTTCCATAATCTAGCTTTCAAAAATAAAGATTAATTATTAAAGATTAAACTACAAGCAAAACAGTTTGATGAGGGCTGACAGAATAGGTTTACTGATCACAGAATGTTGTGTGATAGTTGTGAAGACTGGGAGAAATGAAGGGTAAAAGACAGGCACTTAGACAAGATTACTCCATATTACAACATTTGTTTGTATCCTGATTTTAAATTATTTGGCATGGTCAAATGCAGCATTTTAATTAGCATAGGTAACCTTGAGGAACTCATGTGATTGTGCTTGTTTAAGCACATAAGCACTCATATGATTGTGCTCGAAATCAGTTATATTTAAAAGGAACATAGGGACAGACTGACGGACAGATAGACAGATGGAATAGTAACTAGTCAAGATGGTGGGAACCTTTCGTAAAAGGTCAGCTGTGATTTGGGCATCAGCTTTAGATTTCCTGATGGTTTAGCCCTAAAAAGTGGAAAACCTGGATGGATAGGAGGGAAGAGACTCCGTTATAATATAAATAAGCACTAAATTTAATGCATTTTTTTTCCAAAAAATCTCTGCGGGTTAGAAGTGTGAGTATGCCAAGAAAAGGTATGAGAAGATTAAAGGAGGCAACAATGCTTCAGTTCTCAATGGATCATTTTGTGTGTCCAAAGCTCACCTTATTTTTTCCCACTTTAGGGAAGAAGTATAGCTCAGAAGTAGACCACATGAGGCCGCTTAGTGAGAAAATAAAATATAAACTCCTCAAAGGAGCAGGCTAACAATGAAAAGTGCTTTTATGGACAAAGGTGTACAGATCACCATTCATCAACATCTGGATAGTCATCCCAGCTCCATTAGTTATATGTGACTGTTTGTATTAGAGGGCACAAAACTTCATTCACAACTCTCCCTCAAATCTGTTGGTGGAGCAATTGAAGAAATGTTCTGATTTTCTTTTGAAAAAATATAAATTCAGGATTCCTCCTTGCTGTCACCATGATAGAAAAAAATATATAAAAATAGCTCTCCAATGGGGAAAAATCAGGGAAATCACTTTGACCTCCTCATTATTAAACAAGCATAATCATATTAGGTAGTCCTCGACTTAAAACAGTTCATTTAGTGACCATTTGAAATGACATTAAAGGCACTAAAAAAAGTGACATGGCTGTTTTTCACACATGACAGCTGCAGCATCCCCCACAGTCACATGATCAAAATTCAAATGCTTGGTAACTGACTTGTATTTAGGACAGTTGCAGTGTCCTAGGGTCAAGTGATCGTGTTTTATGGTCTTCTGACAAGCAAAGTCCATGAGGAAGTCGGATTCACTTAGCAAGTATGTTATTAACTTTACAAGTACAGTGATTCACTTAAAACTATGGCAAGGTCATAAAATGGAACAAAATTCACTTAACAATTGTTTTGTTTGGTAGCAGAAATTTTGGGCTCAATTATGGTTGTAAGTCGAGAACTACGTGTATTCCTTCAGGGAAAATTTCTCTAAAATTTTGTCTGTGAAATCATTTCTAAAGTAAGTTCATTCTTGCTTTCATTCAAGAATGAAATGGAATGAGAACTGGTAGAAAAACAACATAGGAAAATGTCTAATTTATTTATTACTAGAAATCAGAATCAGTTTACATACTTGTTTATAAATAGAAATGGAAGACTTTTTATCAAAAGAAGATTCAATCCTTTGAAGAAAATCTGGTTAGAGTATGCATTAGATCAGGGGTATCAAACTCACGTCACCATGTGACATCATGTGACATATCGTGACATTTCTCCCCTTCGCTAAACCTGGTGTGGGTGTGGCCAGCATGTGAGTTTGACAGACCCGTATTAGATGAAATAAGAATTAATTAAGAGATGACTGATCATCTTCAAATTTTCAAAATTTTGCCTCAGAAAAAAGTCTATCAATGTGATCACTAAAAGTCAACATTGACTTCATGGTACATAATCGAATAATAGTTGGAAACTAATCAAAGAGAGAAGCAACCTGGAATTGAGAAATTTAAGGATTTCTCTCTACTTCCTTTTTCAAGACTACTTGAAAACTACTTGTGTTACTACTTTTCAAGGGCAGCAGCAACCCAGGAGTTTGAAGAGCATTACAGAGAAGAAGCCTCATGGCTTCCCTTCCTTCATAATTGGACCATTTCCACCAATCTTAATGTTCAGACTAGAAGATGTGTGTGGTGGGCATGTGAACTGAAATGGGAATAGAAGCCACCTGTGGAATGTGCATTCACTTGCATGTATGCAGCCTCTGGTTTGTAGTTGCTAGCCATATGGGTGTAAATTTTGCTTACTCTTTTCTTGGCGGATTGGGCCATTCTCCTAAGAACTAGTAAGTATCAACTTCAGTGTTACAAAGATTTCAGAGGCTAAGTAAGGGCAAAGAGCCCACAGAAATAGAACTTATTTTTTTGCAACTCTGCTGAATAGTGTGACCTCTTTGCAGAAAGCTGCCATTTTTCAGCTTGTCTGAGTTTTAAATATTTTTTTCCTTTTTTTTTTTCTTTTCCTTGCTAAAATGGATATTGATTTGATCACAGCTTTTACAGTTCTGCCTTCATGGTAGCTCTCTGATCTTGCTTGGCATTTTAAGCCATTCATCTCCAGACTAGTATATATATATACAAAGGCTTTGATAGGACATCAGATAAGAGGTTTTCTTGAAGATTAAACAAGAAAGTAATGAAATGATCCAGGAGCTTCAGTGAAAGCAAATGCTTTCCCACATCAGCCTATCTGGAGCCTCGTTGACCTGGGTTCACTGATGGAGTCACAAGTGACTGCCCAAAGCAAAAATAATGCAAACCCTTCAATGGCATCTTGTCATTCACTGGAGCCGTGGCGGTAGCACATTGATCATATCTGCCACCCATAAATATCAAGCCTACAGGCAAGTGGCTGATGCTGCAACTTCTTTGAAACATCTCTGATTTACTGTGTAATACTGAAGAGGGTATAATGTAACTTTAGCATAGAATTCAAGGATTTATGGCAGTGAACGCTGAGCTACTTTGCTACTAGATTCAGTGCTTTCCAATATCAGTCCATTTATGGACTGAATGTGCAGGGATATTAGTTAGAAGCAGAATAGGGCATGGTGGCCATTGTGTTGCAAAATGAGGGGCCAAGAAAGGCCTCCACATTCCAAGCACTGTGATATCTGAGGAAAGAGTGCTCTGAAGAGATGCTAGATTGCTCACTGGTGAAATGACCCATAACTTTGCTTTCTGCAAAGAGTTATTCTTCTATCAGACATCACAGAGAGCAATTGTACTGCAAAGTTATGGGCCATTTCACCAATTAGCAATGCAGCATCTCCCACTCGTACATTTTGAGCTCTGAAGCAAATACATACATTTAGTTATCCCCATAGACTCAGGAGAAGATGCTAAGGTTTAATATAACTTTATCTCCCATTGGAACAGAACTCCTCCCTGAGCTCAAGAAGTAGCTTTAATATGTACTCCCAAGCCCATAACTGTGATGACCCAATTATAGTTCTCCTCAGCCTCCTTTCATGAGATCTAGTGCAGCCCTTCTTCCCTCCCTTCCCTCCAGTACTGCACTCACATTTACTATGGTTCCAGAAGCAGCAACAAGAGCTGAGGAAGGAAGTTATTTTTTCTCTCTTCTCCATTCTTCTCCCAACTCCATTATTGACACATGCATGCACAGTTATTGACCCATGTTAGTTGTCCTGTGAAAATGAGATTACCTGTGAATCTGGCATCAAGGATAAATAGAAGCAAAGAGGATAAATTGTTTCTCCTTTTTTACCTCCATGGCTAGAGCAATAAAACAGGCAGGGGTGTGGTGGAAGGAGCCTCATCTGTGCATGGATAGGTGGCAGGTGGTAGGAAGGTCTCCATCTCTGATTTGGATTTTAATCTGATCTGAATAAGAAACCTACTTTCTTCAAGAAGAATTATTCCCTGGATGGAGAGATGTTTTAGTACAACAGCCCCTACTTTTTTGGGCACCAGGGACCAGTTCCATGGAGAGAGGTTTCTCCATGGACTGGAGGGGACATGGTTTTATGTGCTGCATGCATCTCGCAGATGAGGCTTTGCTTGTTTGCACAGCCCGGTTTCTGACATGATGCAGCCTGGGGATCCCTGCTTTAGTATATGCCAACCTTCTCCAACATTAGTACCTTTTGAATGTATGATTTGTAAGATTTGGACTTCTAATTATTTTATTTCTTTGTTTATATTCCAATTGTCTAAACTGCACACCTCTCAGATTTTGTCTATGATGATTAGAGGTTTCTATGTATTTGGATGTCAACATCCCTTACCTTGTTCTTTTTTTTCCTTTATAATTCTATGCATCTTGTACTTTTACCTCTTTGGTTTTATAGTGAGCTGTCTGGAGTCTCTCTGGAGCTGGACAGTGCTGAAATTGAATAAATAATAAACAAGCAATTAAACAGATTTCTGCAAGACACTTAACTTGGAGAAGGCTGGTATAAACTGAGATAAAATATTTATAGATATCCATTTGTTATTTTATAAGCCATGGATTGTTTGTAAACAGAACCTTCTAGGTAAGATGATTATTACATATATGCAACCTGCTTTTTATTGAGAGAATTAGCATGATCAAAGTTACTGGTTTTGATCCTTGGTAGCCTTTCAGAATTTCTGCATTTCTATGCCTTTATATAGTAGTCTAGATCATTGTTTCTCAACCTTGACAACTTGAAGATGTGTGGACTTCAACTACTAGAATTCCCTAGCCAGTGTCAAGAACACTGCCTTAGATCTGGAGTTTCTTCTCTCATTCTCATTCACTGATAAAGGATCACAGATGCAATTTATCTCGCATGCTCCCCACCATTGTCAGGTACCTTCTCTTTGGTGTTTTAAGAAAAATAAGATGAGCAGCCTATAAAATGAAAATGCGACTTCCTTTGATAAAGCTCTTGAAACAGACATTGGACA
>JAEANM010024369.1:0-11170 GCA_017656035.1 Myanophis thanlyinensis
TGAATGAATGAATGAATGAATGAATGAACGTGCTACACGCCATCTCAGTGGCAGTACTTAACCTTTTAATGGATTCTTTAAAAAGTGGAGCAAAGTTACGATGAACATCAGCTGGTGGCAGTCAGAGGGTTGTGACCCACCTCCTTTCTTAAGGGGAAAAGTGATTGCCTTTATTCCTATGGAAGGAAATAAGTTTATGCCCCACTCAGTTTTGGTGGCACAAGGCCACTCTTTTTACTATACTTTGCAGTGTTTCTCAACCTTTGCAACTTTAAGCTATGTGGTTGGGGAATTCAGGCAGTTGAAGTCCACATATCATAAAGTTGCAAAGGTTGCAAAACACTGCACTACAGATACTACAGCCCCTTCCCACCCACCCACCCACCCTCCCCAATTTACTGGAAGTTATAATAGAGCTAGAAAACTTGAGCCCTACACTTCTCTCCCCAATTCCTGGAAGAGACCAGTGGCAAATAGGTACTTCCCACATCTTAAAAATGGAATGGTCCAGTTCAGCAGTATGCATTAATAATTGATGGCACAGAATGACAGATTTGTCAGACCTGGTTCTGCCAGAATTGAAAACAAGAAGCTACAGGTACTTGCTTCACCGAGCACCTTGTCTACTTCAAAAATGCAGAATTCCCAGCTAAGCTGTTCTGACACAGAATACACTACCCGATTAACCGTAAGTTCAGGACAGACAAAAAGAAGAATGGCTTCACACAATGAATAATTAAGTCAGAAATATGTGCCTCGAGTGTACAAGTCACTGCTTTTTAAGAGGTCTGAACAAATTAAGCACAGTGGCTGATTGAGATCCAGAAGGAAAGGAAAGGAAAGGAAAGGAAAGGAGGGCAGGGTAGATATCTGTTCTACAGCTTCCTCCTCCAATTTGAGCTTTTCAGATATGATATACTCTATTGGCCCTAGAGGTTGAGGATTATAGTAATTAGGACCTAGCACAGAAGGACAATGACACCAAGTTGGGTAAGGCTGGCTTGTAGCTTGATTCCACAGGATTTGAGTTACCTTTTACTAATTGTTCTACCGTTATTCTATAACATGGTCCCCCAATAAAATAATGCAAAACAGATTTCCACTTACCCATTTAAGCTAATAGAAAATAGAAACTATTGTTACACCTGCACTTACCATATGCAGATGGGATCTTTCCCTCTGTTGTGCATGAAAGGAATAAAATGGTGCTTATATTGTGAGGCTCAAGATGTAATTGCAGTTGTTGGTATATGGGTGCTTACCTGTGTGTATGCGGTACACCTACGGAAATATTTCTCTCCTTCATTAGCTGATTGATAGTTTATATGCTTGGGATTGGTTAAGATTTGAGAATAATGGAATGAAAGGGTGAGTTGGAAGAGGGATTATCTTTCTATGCAATGTTCTAAAAGCTGTAAGGAAGGATTTATACAATTTATACAATTTATACATTTATACAATTTCATTCTGTTTAATGGAAGAGTGATCTGCAGTTAAGTATGCTGGATAGTACAGGTGGTCCTTGATTTTACGGCCAAAATTGGAACTAGAATGGCTTTGTTGCTAAGCAAGGCAGTTGTTAAAGTGAGTCACGCCTGATTTTACAACCTTTTTTTTTAACCATAGTTGGTAAACAAATCGCTGCAATTTATAAGTGAATTATGCCGTCGTTAAGCAAATCCAGCTTCTCCCATTAACTTTGTTTGCTAGCTAGGAAGGTTGCAAGCGGTGATCACGTGACTCCCAAATGATGCCACCGTCCTAAGTACATGCTGATTGCCAAGATCACGTGACTGTGGGGGGATGCTGCGACGGTCCTCAGTGCAAGGACTGGTTGCAACTCACTCTTTCCATCACTTTGAACAGTCGATGAATGAATGGTTATAAGCTGAAAACAAGCTGCATGTTGGCTAGTACAAACCGAAATACAATTATGTGTCTAATGTATAGGTATACATTTGACGAAAGAATGTGTGTTTTCTATTCTATCGGCATTATTCCTAGCTAGGCTTGTCTCCATAGCCAAGTCTTCTGATCATCTGATGCCACTTTTTTTTTTCCCTTTCCAGCGCCAGGATGCTCGCATCATTGTTGGGCTGTTTTACGAGACCGAGGCACGAAAGGTTTTCTGTGAGGTGGGTACACGGAGTCCTCTGAGCGGACCAGAAAATGCACAGAGAGAATATTTCCCTAGCTCCATTCCGCTTCTGATTCTGGAAAATTAGCATTAAGCGGGTAGGAGGATGGCACTAATTTGATGAACGGTTGCACGCCTCATGCTCTGGGGTTGCTGTGCACACGCTCAGCTTCATTACTTGCCAGTGCTTCATGCCTGCCTAGCCGATCTTGCAATGCTTTCTCCCGTATGTATTCAGTGAGACTCTTTCTCTGTACTGGGATGGTGTTGATTTCCTTCTGCCCAGAAGTGTGGCTTCCTCCATTTGAAAGACAACCTTCTTTTCTTCCTCTTTTGTGAATGGTGGCAGGTATATAAGGAGCGTTTGTTTGGGAAGAAATACGTCTGGTTCCTGATTGGCTGGTATGCCGACAACTGGTTCCGCATCAAGGATGCCAACATTAATTGCACAGAGGAAGAGATGAGGGAGGCGGTGGAAGGACACATCACCACGGAGATCGTCATGCTGAACCCAGAAAACACCCGCAGCATCTCTAATATGGTGAGGAAGAGCCGCAACAGGCAAGGAAATGCGGCCCATATCTTTCTAAAATGAAAACCCAGTTAATCCGTGGTAGCCAAAATCAGAAGGCGTCTGACAGCGCCTTTTCAGGCGAACACATTTTATTGTAAGACATAAGTACCTGACCTTCCCCTCTGTTTCTTCTCCCTGATCTCATTTTCAATTTGTAAATCTTGCATCGATTTTCCCACCCTGTGCATTTGATGAAATGAGCTGTAATTCACAAAGCTTAGATCTGCCAGACTGCTCTTGATTTTTAAAATAGACTTGCAGATTTATCCAGGAGTTACATTCTACAGATTTACTCTACAAATGAATTGGCAGCATAAGACGTATGTTCTAGCCAATAGCACATTTACTACACGTAAAATATTTACATATTTTCTTTTATTACAAATCACCAGTCAAAATTTTATATGTTGGTAGGAGATTTTTTTTTATAGTATTTCAGCTAAGCAAAAATATGTTTTTTCACAAAGATGCGCACTAATTTTATTAAAAAGAAAACAAGATTGTTTCATGAAAGGTTCCTTCCCTTTTAAAAAGAGCTGATTCATTGTATAAAGTAATAGTTCTAATTCAATTAAACTTAAGAGTTTTCTTTTGGGTAGCTGAACAGTTATTGATTTCTCTAATAAGATTAATTTTCCTTTTAGAAAACCTTACATTCTTTTGCATTCAATTATGAAACAAACTACAATAAATCTTTGAGTCAATATAATTCTCAAACTTTTTTACAGTAAGATTTTTGTTTTTAATCAGTTTGTAAACCATTTAAATAATACTAAAAACATAATCTCAAATAAAACTTAAATAAAATTAAATTAAAAATACAAAATAGAATAAACATAATAAAAATAATATTCTAGAATTAAATCATGCAAACAATTTTAAAGAGATCTAAATAGAACAATGCATGCGGGCAGAAAAGCCTGGGTGGTAAAAAGACAATTTTTTAAAAGTATCCAAACCACAAAGTAGTTATATTACCCAATAATGGTAATATAAATTTGCCTTGTAAATTTAAAATATTTACATATGTTATGGAATTATTGTTAATCGCAAAGTCGTGTCCGACCCATCGCAACCCCACGGACAACATTCCTCCAGGCCTTCCTGTCCTCTAGGGGATAGGAAGTATTACACCCTGTTTATTTATAAATGTTGCATTTTACTTTTTTGCTATTTCTTTTTCTTTATTAAAACAATTCCAATAATTATCAATTTCTGCAACAAGGAAGAATGTTGTTTTTCTTGGTTCCCTCCAGACATCAGAGGAATTCATTGAGAAACTGTCAAAACGTGTAGAGAAATCTCCTGAGGAGACTGGGGGTTTCCAAGAAGCCCCATTGGCTTATGATGCCATCTGGGCACTGGCACTGGCATTGAACAAGACCTCAGCTGAACTGGTAAAGAAAGGGTTACGTCTTGAAGATTTCAATTACAACAACCAGACCATTACAGACGAGATCTATCGAGCCCTCAACTCTTCAGCCTTTGAGGGTGTCTCGGTGAGTGATCCCTTGAAACTGATCTCCCAAAGGCAGGAAATCTGGTGTGCAGAACATTCAGGGTCTATCCATTAGGCAAGTCGAGCAGAACTCTGGATCATCAAGTCAGATTATTTTGAATAAAATTGAAAATCCTGCCTTCCAAGCCTATTTGAATTTTTAGAGCCCTTGGTTTTGTGGGGTAGTAGTAAATAGTTTGCCAAGAAACCCTGATAGTAAGAAAAAAGAAATATATATAGAAGTATTAGTACAAGATGGTGACACAGTGGCCTAGTAGTTAATATGTTGGACTTGTTGACCGGAAGGTGGACAACTTGAGACCTAAGTACCATGTGAAGGAGTGAGCTCCCTTTTTTGTCCCAGATCCTCCAACCTAGCAGTTGGAAAGTATGGAAAATGCAAATAGATAAATAGGTACCACTTCAGTGAGATGGTAACAGTGTTCTGTGCACCTCGGCATATAGTCATGCCGGCCATATGATCACAGAAGTGTCATCAGACAACACTATCTTCCTTGGCTAAAAAACGGAGATGAGGACTGCCCTCTAGAGTCAGATACAATTGAACAGGGGAAACTTTTACCTTTTATTATTACAGGACATACAATAAGGAAAAGGTCATGAAAGATAGTAGTAGATCAAGGATAGGTGTCCAAATTAAGGAACAAAAACTACTTTGTCTATGACCTTTCACTGAGGTTACATGTACACTTTCAGGTGCAATATTTCTTCACAATGATGACTTAGTCCTTGAATGGCTTGTCCCGTATTTTTGAAAACTGAGATTCTCAGAAACTTCGCTCTGGAACTCAGACGCAAGACAGAAATATTTCTTGAACGGGACTATGGTACAACCTAGAGCCAAGTTGACTCCGCTTCTTAATTTCACATCCTTCTAGGATACTGCCACTTTTCTCCTCCGAAACCTCTTCTCACCAGAGAGAAACAATCATTTCTTCCTCTTACTGTTGGGATGTGGGGCTCTTCCCCAAGTAGCATTGGCAAGAGATGCAAATCAGGTTGTCACCATGGGGACCTTTCTCTTAATACGATTTCCTTCACTCCCCCAGGGACATGTGGTCTTTGATGCCAGTGGCTCTCGGATGGCCTGGACCCTCATTGAGCAGCTTCAGGGTGAGCAGAGTTCCCAGGATGCTCTACACCAGGGGTGTCAAATTCGATTTCATTGAGGGCCGCACCTAGGTGTTTGACCTCAGGGGGGGGGGCATGGCCAGCTTGACATCACTCATGTCGGGGGCGCCTGTGGTTCCCTAAGTGCTCTACCAGCTAAAATGGGCTCCTGAGCTCCATTTCTAGCTGTGACAACCTCCTGCAAGCCCCTGCGAGCAAAAATGGAGCTCGGGAGGGCCGCCTATGGCTCCATTTTTGCTGGCAGAGGGCAGATCTAAGCACCCCGTAGGCCAGATCTGGGCCCCGGGCCTTGAGTTTGATACCTCTGCTATACACTATGGGTTTTCCCATTCTTGCAACATCAAGCTGACTCCCTTGCCACATGAAACAGCTGCCAAAACATTACACTCGCATCCTTTCTGTCCTTATATCATTGGATATAAATTTTTTTCTCCCCAACGCAACAGACATACGCTGTAATTTCCATTTGGGAATTATTATTTTTTTACAGGTAGTCCTCAACAACAGTTCAACTAATGACCTTTTGAAGTTACAGCAGCACTGAAAAAAGTGACTTACGACAGTTTTCCACACTTACGACCCTTGCGACATCCCCAGGGCCACATTATCAAAATGTAGATGCTTGGCAACTGCCCCCTATTTTTAACATTTGTAGTGCCTTGGCTCATGTGAGTCCCCTTTTGCAACCTTCTGGCAAGCAAAGTCAACAGGGAAGCCAGATTCACTTAACAATGGTGTTATTAACTTAATTACAGTGATTTACTTAACGGTGGCAAGAAAGGTCATAAAATAGGGCAAAACTCACTTGACAAATATCTCCCTTGGCAACAGAAATGTTGGGCTCAGCTCTTGGTTCTAAGTTGAGGACTACCTGTACCGTGTGGCAATCATGCAGTGTGGCAATCATGCAGTTATAGGAGTGGTTTTGATTTGCAGGATTCATTTTGCTACTCCTCCCCACCCACCCACCTTTCTTTTCTATTAATTTAGGCGTGTGCCGATAACCTCACAGTGTGACTTTTATCACCGGGGGTTTACCTTTCCCCTTTATTCAGAGTGATGTGGAAATCTTTTTTACTCTGTGTTCTTCATTCCTCCACTGTTGCACAACTCTATGGAAATCCTGCCCTTTAAATAAATAAACACGTTACACATGCGCACACACCTAAAATGGACTTCTGCTGCAGCACAGCTGTACATCCTATTTAAAGGATTTTGTGACGAAACGGTAAAGTCAGGTGTGTCAGCACCTTGCAGGAAATTATTGCTCTCCTAGATTTTGAAGGGAGCAAAAGATTACAATTATGTCCTCGTCACTACAGGTTTTTGAGACTGTAGCTCATAGAAATATACTGCCGAGAAGATGCTGTAAAACAAACGATTGTATTTAACAATACCATAGGTTGTGAATCACACTGCTGCGCTTGGGAGTAATGCCATCTCTTGTCCATATTGCACAAAGCTGTATAATATCCCACTGACAGCAAGGAATTATTCAAGATTACAAAGATCAGCACCACACAATAAATACCGTATAATTATGCAGAAATGTTCAATTCTGCATAATTATGTAGGATTTATTTTACCGTGTTTCCTTTTATAAAAAAGCAATCAGGTGTTGTTATGCTAGTGCTATATATGTATATATATATTTAATAAAGATTCAGTTCCAACATTGTGACAGTTTAAATAGTCTGCCTTTCCATAAATTCATTACTTGATTCTTCTATTGTCTAGAATTTTTCTCTCTGCCAACAGATGGTGTCTATAAGAAGATTGGCTATTATGACAGCACCAAGGATAACCTCTCCTGGTATAACAATGACAAGTGGATTGGTAAGAGATTGAAAGATATTCATTGGGAATGGGAGTGTGCAAAATGTTTTGAGCTCAAAATGTTTGAAGTGTTCTGAGTTTAAAATAAAATAACACTGCTTTGTCCCAAACTCCAAACAAATCTTAATCATTCTGAGCAAAGGCGTTTTGAGTGTTTTGATTATAAGTAAATACTAAAATACTGCTTCAAACTGAAGCTGGTGATTGCAGGTGTTCCAAGGTCAAAAGCAAAGTTGTACTTCCCAGCAGTTTCAGTCTGAGGCCAGGAATTGAGACAAAACCCTGAAATTGTTCCAAGTTTTGTCCTGCTGTAACGCAGCCTAGTAATCATTTCAACAGAACATCTCAAGTAAGTCAGTATGAGACATTTTCTTATATGGCAAGAAAGATAAGAAATAAGAAATTTTTAAAAAGTGATGCAACTCAGTTTTTTCCAATTTATTTGAGGATATGAAATTCTAGAGATTTTAACTAGTGAGTCAGAATCACTAATAATGAAACTGTAGGGTGAGGAAATTAACAGGCAGACAGATATGAATGAACTCCCAGTGCGTATCTGGGCGAAATAAGAGTTTTAGATTTGAAAAAATGAAATCTAGCAGTCTAGTGATTTCCTTGAGGCCTAAAAATGTTCTCATCTCAGGTTTAGACATACAGGGAGCATCTATACTGACTTGCAGTAGATAACGATTCATTTCAAGAACAATTAATGCAAAGAGTGTATTCTTCACAGTGATGGACAAAGGACCACACTGTAAATGATAGGAATGGGGTCAGATAAAGTTATTGTTGAATTCATTCCCTCCTCAACCAAGTTTTTTTTTTTTTACAAACATATCAATGTGTGAACAATGTGGCACCCAGGTGGTCATACATTTTGGTACAAATAAAATACTATTAATCATATTTCTTTATTTAACCAGCTTATAGAGTTCTGATAATAATACACTTATTAATGTTGAGTTACAACCTGTTGAATTTCATTTTTAAGTTATTGCTGAAATGCTGAATTTCATAATTCAGCATTCCGTGCCTGCCTAGAGATGCACCTTGGGAAATGCTTCATACGTGGGTTGAGTCAGGTGGAACTGCTTAGCCTCCGGCAATGCAACTTTTAAGCTACTCGAGTTACCACATGGAAACATCCCCACACGTGGTTACTCTTTGCAGATCTTCCTGGTGAAAAAGCCTCTGATGTGAATAGGCTCTCGAATTCCTTTCTTCTTCCCATCTCTCTCATTGCAGGTGGTGTCCCACCAGCAGATTATACGAAGGTCATCATCACTTTCCGGTACCTTTCCCAGAAGCTCTTCATTTCTGTTTCAGTGCTGTCAAGTTTGGGTATCCTGTTGGCCATCATTTGCTTGGCCTTCAACATCTACAATGGGCATGTCAGGTGGGTGATGCTTTTATTTATTTATTAAATGTATATGCTGCTCATCTCACCGATAAGTGGTTCTATATATATCCATACTAAGTGAAAATTTGTAATTCTATAATTGAAGACATAATACTTAACATTCAAAGTCCCCAAGGTTCCTTCCCAATAGATTCAGAACAACAGCTGGATTTTGAAACACTGAGGAACCGATGCCTGTCAGCACAGATCTCAGCAAGTGTGAGGAACCTGTAGCAATCTAGATAATGTCACATTTTAATCATCAGTTTCCCAATCTGATGACTTCCAGTTACGTTGGGATTTCAACTCCCGTAATCTCCTGCTAGCATAGCACAAGCTGAGCATTTGAACAACCAAAAGGTACCATGTTAGAGGAACAACCAAGAACCAAGGGACTATCAAGTCAGAGTAAGGTGGCTTCTTAGATACCTATCACATATGGTATTGAAGGTCATATTCACCCAAAACAATCAAAACGATGGAGTATTTGTTTATTTCACTTAAGCATGCGGAGGCTCTTTTAAGATCCAGTTCAGTGATTCAAAAGCATAACTTAGATTTTTTTTTTTAAATCAAATTGAATCAACAATTGAGTTTGATTGCATTTAAAACTGACTACTCAAAATTGATTTTGCCTAGTTCATTCAGCTGAAATATTTTATTTTGACCTTATAATAATTTGGAAGCAGAGAGCTGGTGGCTTGAACCCTTTGTATTCCATTGACAGTGTCCTTTTTTTTTTTTTACAGATACATCCAGAACTCTCAACCATATCTCAACAATATGACAGCTGTGGGTTGTGCACTGGCCCAGGCAGCTGTCTTCCCACTTGGGTTGGATGGCCTTCACATCAGCAGAGACCTGTTCCCTTTTGTTTGCCAGGTATATCATGACTGCTGTAAAGCTTTAGACAATATCCTGGTAGTTTAATAGCTAAACAAAGAGTACAAAACCTGAGGCCCCCACATATCTCTGAACTACATTTCCCAGCAAACATAACCAACTTACTTAATAGTAAATGATGCTAGGAGCTACAATCCTGTAGTTTCTGGAGAACCCCAGTTACCAGCCCTGAGTTATACATAAACTCAAGATCAATTTTTGAATTTTTCTTCAATAAAGTCCCCTCCACTTCTAATTCCATTTCAGAACTGAGAGCTATCATGGAAATCAATGGATATAGTTCAGCTAGACACCATCACATCCGTGCCCTCAAAAGTTGAACGAATACCCTAAGTAGGTTCTTACTTTGTGTGAAAAAGATACATTTTTAAGAAGTTCCTAAACATTTCAATGTATTAGTATGCAGTAGAAGTACAAATTCCTGTATCAGTGCTAGATTTTGAGGGCATGGTATTAGGAAGCCAACCTTTGCTCAACTTGAATTATGTTAAAGGAAATATTGAACTGGGAATTCATAGTAATTGCATCTCATCCCACATGTCTTAATAGTGGGCAATGGTATATTTGATGTTGTAAACATTTTATTTTAAACACAGGCCTCCAAGCCACAATATAGAAATAAATAAATCAATAGTGATGTTGTACCCTTTTTAAATCTTTCTGATAACTGTAAATGGGGAAACCATTGACAAGTATATTTCTGTGTCATTAATTGCTCTCTTGATTTGATTTTGTATTCCCCTTGGTGATTTTTCAATAATTCTTCTATGGTAACCATTTGTCTTTGTCTGCTGCTTCTCTTCTAAAAAATGCTTCTTTTGCTGAGATCCTCAGAGGTGTTTTTGGGCACAGTCTGGATTTATATCTCTTCCATATTCTAAACATGACATGTCTAATAAAATGGCTTTTAAGATCCACATTAACTTTACGGTATCAAAATACCATAAAGATACTGCAAGATACAATTTCATAACTGGTTAACCCAATCGTCCTCTGCCATTTACATTTTATAACGCTTTTATATTTAACTCATATTTTTCCCCTTACCGTACAAATTGAAATAAATCTTTTTGCCATTGCTTGAATAGTGCATAAATTCTTAAAAACATCATTCTGAACAAAAACATTCATTTTTATCAAATAAATTCCTCCCTAATAGTGACAGTTTTAATTTCCTCCATCTTAACATGACCTTTTAAATTTCATTCCGTATCTAAAATAATAATTTCAAAATAGCATATGATTCATATTCATCATCATAATACCCAAGTGTTTTACTTTTTTTTAAATCTTAAACCAGTTTTCTCCATTGGTTCTATTTGATCGTCTATTTTCATATTTTTGTAAGCATTTTTGTCTTTTGATGATTAATCTTAAAACCTGCTAGCAATGCTTTTAAGTGTGAAAAATGGTCATTAGTCACTTTTTTCAGTGCCGTCGTAACTTCGAAAGGCCACTAGTTGAAATGCAAGTTGAGAACTATCTACAGTGTTAGAAAACTCTCTGTGGTATAGAGATCTCTCAGGAAAGTCCCAGATTATCTTGGTTGATTAAAAGGTTTGAGGAAATTCTGACAGTCTATTGTGATGAGATACTCTAAAGCAGGGGTAGGGAACCTTGGCTCTTTCATGACTCATGGACTTCAACTCCCAGAATTCCTGAGACAGCACC
>JAEANM010024370.1:0-11170 GCA_017656035.1 Myanophis thanlyinensis
GCCCACTCTTCTTGTTTCACAGCGCAGTATTGATCTTTCTTCACCTTTTGCTTCCCCTTTTTTCCCCTGCATCTTGTATCTTTCAACCCCTGGGACCAAAGTGATTGCCATAGATTGGACAAGCTAACAAGCACATGATAAGGAAATAGTGTTTTGTGGTTTTTCTCAGATACACATGCTTGGTATATAAACCCAGACTTCTCTGCATTGAAGGAGAGGTGCCATTTTGTGTATGGCACAAATTGCTGTGAAGAACAGTCAGAGGAAAAGCACAATAATAGAGGATTTGATTCTTTGCATTTTTCTTTAATTTTTGCATCTGGTGCTTAGCTGAGTGAGGACATTTCTGGACATTGCTTAAGACAAGAAGACTTCAAGGAATGTAATCTCCTTCTCCCTCTCCCTCTCTCTCTTTCTTTCTCTCTTTCTCTCCATATGGGATTCTTGCTCCTTGGGAGGTAAGTCTGAGCTTCCGGTGACCATATTTTCATTTTTTAAAAAACAACAACAACCATAAAGCCCCATTTACATACTGGCATTCAACATTAAGTGCTATTTACATTCTGCATTCAACACTGAGTGTCACAAATATTATATGTAGTATTTTGAAGTAGCTAACAAAGGCAGTTTTTTTATTGTAAATAAAAGATGTGATTTCTATTAATTGTTTGTAGACTGTTAGATAGCTTAAAACAATTGATTTTAGGGAGAAGAATTAATTTGCCTTCTGTATGTATAATGCAACAGAGGTACCATACTTCTATTTGTAAGGCTTAGATGTTCTGCTGATTCTTTCCTGTCTCCCTTCAAGTGCTATTCAATCTGTGATATCAAACATTTTCACTTTTTTTTTTCTGGGCCCTTGTCTGTCCAAAAGGTTCTTTGGCTCATATAAAAAAATGATAAATGAATAATTGATAGGTAGACTTTGGGGCTATGCTGATCAGAAGTTTTCTGACATTTTATTTCTTTACGTTTGTGTTGATGCAGTACTTGTCTCTAAGGATGCTTATTAGTTACGTGTGCCACTGGCTCATACAGCATACAAAGGAATGTAAATATAAATAAGTAATTTATCTTTGATTTATTTTTAACATCATCATTCAGGTACTCTGCTTGAGCAGATGAGGTCATATTATTGTTTCCTAATAGTAGTCACAAGTATACTGATAAAGAAACCTGACTAGCAAGATATGGTTATAAAGGAATATTTTCTGTCTAATCACTGATGGTACAGCAAACATCTATACATGTTTATTTAGAAATAAATTCTGTTATATATGGTAGATATTATTCTCCACCATGTTTAAGTTTCCAGAGGTAAAAACTAAGAAATACAACAGGTCTAGTGGTTTACAACAAGGTAAATACTTATTATGTATTTACAGATTCTTCTTCTGTTTTCTCTTGTATCATTAACCCAAAAAGAAGCAATGCTGAGTGCATGTTCCCCTCACATGTAGACATAAAAGGAAGTTAGAACTTACCTGGGTTTATTACTTTAAGTCTAATAGGACTCTCCCATATTAAAGTTAAATCGCTGGAAGAAAGCGATCTTTTTTCAGTGTTATTATGTTACTGTCTGCAATATGTTGACATATAATGTGATATAGATGTTACTGCAGTGACGTTTACTGAAAAAGTTCTTTCAGGAAAACCTTTGATAATATAAATGTTACCTTTATTGCCTGAATTTTTAGAAACCAAAATAAATTTATATTATATAAATATAAATATCGTTATTATATCTAATTCTGTGACGTTCTTTCATTCTCTGTTTTTAAGGTTTATTATATATTTCACTTCAGAGGTATATTCTCACCTAAGCAATTATGTGAGTTTCAGGATATCCTGATTTGAATACTATTAATGACCAATTGCAGAGTTAACTCATTCCTGGTTGATGCTTAATCCAACCTATTTGTTGATTGACTGACAGAATAAACTTATATGATGCCCATCTCACTGACTCTGAGCAGTTTACAAGTAAAAAGACCATAAAAATCCTTACAAAAATATTGTATTTGTTGGGATCTCATTTATTATTTGCAGATATTGATTCAGACAAGAAGAAAAATCTAAGAAGTATAACTCTAATACTGACTTAAAGTAAAATTGCTAATTCACAGTGGTTTGCTAACTACATAAGTATTATTTGAAGCCTGAACTTCAAAAAGTGCATTTTTATAATTAACACAGTAAGGTCATTTCTTTGTAAAATTACCTATACAAAAACTATTTTGTTTATCGCAGTGCATTAACAATGTTCATTTTGTTTAGGCTATAATTCATATTGAGCTTTATGTACATTAACATTTTTTATAATACAGTATTAAGGTAGGCATTTATTTCTGGGGAATATAGTTTTGGTAAAGGGATAAGTAACATGTGACCAAACATGCATTCCCCGTGTATGATATTGTAGATATTTTCTTTCCTGTTTTCCATGGGCTGCTTGGATTTCAGAGGCCAAATGTTTACCATTTTTCATGGACATCCAGAAGGAACAGAAGTGGGGATTTAACCTTTCTGGATAAGTTGCAATCCTCAGTTTTCATTAAAAATAAAACAATAACAAAAGCTATATGTCTCTTACCATTTTAGAAACCAAGACATGGACCAAATCAGTAGCCACCATTCTTTAAGCTTGTGCAAATCTTCTGAAAGGTTTTTTTTTAATGTGCGGGAAAGTGTACAATACATCTTGAATATATTACCAATAATCTTGAATTGTCCTGGATTTGTGCAGCAGCTGGTTCATAAACTACTCCAGCTGATTCTGCATATACATGTACATACAGCCATTTTGCTCATCCATTCTGCTTCCTATGCAGCAATAGTGACTGTTGAGCAATGACAAATTGTGCAGTTTCCCATTAGTTAACTGGCAATAGCACTATGTGGTTTGTTTCTGTCTGTTTTGAGCATTCCAAGATCAGCAGGGATAGAAGTATTGCAGTGTAGAAGTGGTTCTTTCAATTTTATCCATATCATTTTTCATGATTTTATGTTTCTCTATGATTCAGATTTCTCTATGATCAGTTTAGTTCCTTTAAGTACCAGAAGAGAATGCCTTATTTTAATGTGTGTATAATAAATGGCACAAATTACATTTAGGGTAGCATAAGAGAGAAGGAGAGGGAAAATACATATTTAGTTAAGATTTGTTTTATTTTTGTTTTCCTTTACAGAATGAGGCCTAAGTGAGATTAAAGCAAGTTGCTTTATCTATGTAGTGTCACAATTAGGGGAAGGAAGAACAGCTGAGAAAGGCTGATTTTAATTAGGGAAAAATAGAATAGAGGAAAAAAACCCAATATTTTTTCCATTACTAAAAAAAAGACAGTATAAAACCAAAACCAAAAATGTAAAGCTGGAAAAGCCAATCAGAGTTCTATGTAATTTGGTCTTGAGATAATAATATTTCTCACATTAATTGGATGTTAACATTTAGGACTCCATAGTTGATACACATCTTGACAGAGACTGAACCAAAGAATGCCTGTCACATTTATTTTTTTAAGAGCAATTCTGTGTACTGAGTCATTTTAAATTAAATATTATTTTGTACTCAAAACATCCAAGGATTTTTCAATTGTGTGATCATAGACAAACTTAGAAAACTAAGCTAATAAAGAAGACTTAATCCAAAAGACATTGCTTCAGCAATGATAAGTATTCATTTTCATTGAGTGCAGCAGGTGTGGCTTTGATTATTTTCCGCCCACCCTTTCCATATTTTTTCTAGCAATCAGTTGCATTTTTGACAAATTTATCCTAAATACTTAGCTTGCTCATTGATTTGGAATCTATATCTTCTTAACACATAATTCATAGCTAAATTGAAACTTTACATTTTTTCTCCCTATCAAGTAGTTGAAACACAGTATATTTTCAGTCCATTTGTTATTACAGTCTAGTGAGGTAGCAACTATATATTTCATTTACATTAGCAGGCAGATTTATGCAAATAAGGTTTTGGTTTCATAAACACTTTTTTATAAATGGGATTAGTCATGTGTGAGAGGGTGCAATTTTAGATTCCATATTTCTAGCTTAGTTGTTTCTACAGTGGATATAGAAAGTCTACATATCTCTGTTAAAATGACAGGTTTTTCAGATGTAAAAAAATCAGACCAAGATAAATAATTTCAGAATTCTTTCCATCTTTAATATAGCATATAAACTGTACAATTCAATTGAAAAACAAACTGAAATCTTTTAGAGTTCACACTCTCTTATAAGTAGGAAAGTGTCATGTTCAGAATTAACCAAGCTGATGTTATATAGTAGTCAGTACATGTCTGCCATCAATTAAAGTGATTTTAATCAAGCCCACATATTCTAGTAGGATTTTTCTGACATATACTCAATTGCTTCTTACAGCAAAAACCATGGTCTGCAAAGAGCTTACAAAACAATTTTATTGTTGGAAGATGTCAATCAGAAGAAGGATACAAAAAATAATGGATTTATCATGGAACACAGTGAACAAGTGGAGAAAATATGGTACAACAGTAACATTATCAAGAATTGGATGTTCCACCAAAAAGTGATAAAAAAAACAGGATGGAAATTGGTCCAAGAGGTTGGCAAGAGGCTTTTGACAACATTAAAGGAATTGTAGGAGTTTCTGGAAAGTACTGGTTATGAACTACATGTGACAACAACCTCCTGTCTTCTTCATATGTCTGGGCAGTTGAGTAGGATGGTAAGACAGAAGCCTTTTCTTACAAAGAAAAACATCCAAACATGCTACATTTTGCAAAAACCTACATCAGGTTTGACAAAAGCACATGGGAAAATGTGTTGTCTGATGAGACAGCACTGTGCATCAACACAGTGAAGCTTGGTGATGGTAGCATTATACTTGGGGACTGCTTTTCTTCATCTGAAATTGCAATTTTAATCAAGGTAGAGGAAATTATGAACATCTCCAAGTATTAGCCAACTCTGGCACAAAATGTTCAGGCTTCTACTAAAATGCTGATGATGAAAAGGAATTTTACCTTTCAAAATGACAATGACCCCAAGCATATCTCCAAATCAACAAAAAAAATGGCTTCACCAGAAGATCAAATTTTGGGACTTGGCCCATCCAGAGCCTAAACTTTATTCCAATTGAAAAATCTGTGGATTGAGTTGATGAGGGCTGTGCATAGGAGATGCCATCATAATCTGATAGATTTGGAGCACTTTTGCAAAGATGAGTGTGCAAAGATTCCCAAGGCAAGATTGTGCCACACTGATAGGCTCCTATCCCTAAAGACTGAAAGCTGTCATAAAATCAAAAGGTGTTTCAACAAAGTATTAGTTTAAAGGTGTGCATCTGTATGCAACCACATTATTGTGTGTTTTTATTGCTATTTCCCCTCCAAAAATATTTCAGCTTTTCAATTGAATTGTACAGCTTATATGTTACATTAAATATGAAATTAATTCTGAAGTGATTTAACTTGGCCTTATTTTTTACATTTTAAAAACCTAGCATTTTAACAGGGGTATGTAGACTTTCTATGTGAAAGTTATGAAAAATGCTTGGATAGGAATATTACAGAAATCGATCTTGTAAAATTTATTATTTATAATTATGAGATAAGACGGAGTATATTGAATGCTATGCATTTTTAAAAAAAAAGAGAGACTTTTTTTAGATTTACTAAATTCTAAAAACAACAAATTAATCATTGTTCTAACACAGGGTCTCAATGTTTATATATAGCAACTTGTGATATCACGAATTATGCTGGATTAGAACAATCTGAAAATAGTTTTCTACCAAGTTCAAAAACTTGATTTAAGATTTGTAGGACTTTCTGAATATACTAATCTTACTCATTCAGTAATGAAAACAAGACCCACTTATTCAACACTGTCTTGCTGCTTGCTTGCTAGCTTTCTATCTATCTATCATTTTTCTCCTGACATTCTCAGATAGACATTGTATCTCACTATTTTAGTTAACAGAACAGGAACTTGTCAAAAATGTCCCAGGTTATTTCATTGATGCTATTGATTTTTCTGTTTCTTTTTTCTTAAGATAGTAGCATAAAGTTTCTAGAATACTAATTAAACCTTTATGTTATGTATTATAATAATAGCAGTTAATAACACTCTTGGAAACACTGATTCCAAATGTTAGATATTCAAAATGGATAATAAATTATGAAATGGATAATAATTATGAATTAACTTCTATTTAAATACAATAAGATCAAGATTTAGATACTGGTTCAGTGAAAAAAACTGGTCATAAATGACCTTTTGAAATTTGAAATTAGAAAATGTCCTTCATGTTTTCTTCCTGTGACAAGGCAAGAAGACTGCAAACTGCTGGAGAAATAGCTCGACAATGAAAGACAAGGTATTTGCACATAGCTTTTGTCTATTTCATAAATAATTAAGTGCAGGGTCAAACCATTCCTCCTATAGAGTTTCTTCAAAAGTCTTCCCTCCTTTGAAAATGTAAAGCAAATTCTCTTTCAAATACATATCTCCTGTTAAATACAGTGGATATTCCCACTGGTCAGTAAAGGCAACCATCTTTTTATCATGATTAATTTATACTGTGTTGGACATTACTTAAGAACCAGTGGGTCAGTTTGCTGCAGGCTGGACTGCACTATTCCTCAGCATCAATCAAACGATGTTTACCCAAAGTACTGCCTTTTGTAGCATTGTTCATCCTTACAGATACATTATCTTGACCATAGAATAATGCCCAATAACACTTCATTTACATATTATTTTGTTAGGTTTTCTTTCAGTTTATATTTATAAATTCTTTTTAGTTCTAATTTGAAGGTCAAAACTGTGTGTATTCAACTAACTGTATTATATGCCCTTGTGCTGATCCAGATTAGGTAGGGGATTTCTTTTAACCATCAGCTCAAGATCAAATATAATTTACATGGAGTTTTTGTATGAATAAAATGGTTGTCATTTTCTCCATTACCTCAGAAATAAAAATAAAAATGTCAAATGCATAACTCAAAGAACTTTTACCCAGACTCTTTGTCGTTTCCACTCCACTTTGTCCTTTCCAGTCCACCATTCTATTACTATAACATGACTAAAATACTTAAAAATTCAGGGGGTATTCAGAGATATATCTGCCTTGAAAGTAGCCCAGGTTGAATTGCCAAACATCAGAAGTTGACCATAGGAAATCTTTTCTGGCCTATTGTATATCATAAATGCTTTATGATAATTTGTATGTCATAAAATTTAAAGTTTGCCAAATTTTAATCACACAGGAGCCAGGGGTCCCAGATTTTGGACACATTCTGTATATTAACTCATTTGAGGTCCCTTGGTTCTAATATTCTTGCCATATGATGCACTGTTTTATCCCATTCGAACACGAGCATTTCAGTAGTATATAAGCAGTGGTGGGATACAATTATTTTAACAACCAGTTCTTTAATGACTGGCTGGGTGGTCATGTGGGTGGTCATGGCCAGAGTAGGCATGACATGGTACTCATGTAGTCCTAAGGCAGGACTTTCCTCTCTCTATTATACAGGTAATCCTTCAGTTAAAATGTAATAGAACTTGCCTATTACATTTGTAACCTGGGGATTCGTTTGATTGAATCATGTTAAATGAATGTGATAGTTCCTGTTTTCTCCAATGCATTTGTTAATCAAATATGCGGGTCTTTAAATGCACATGAGGTATCTCAGGCTGGGGAACAGCATGTGGGGCCTAGTGCTGGAGCAGGCAATCCAAGGTGTCCCCCAACCAATGAGATACCTCATGCTCCCCTGAGGTCCCCACAATTGCTTCCCCCCACCCTGCCCCCCACTGGGTCTCCTCAGACTGGGTGTCAGGTTCCATTAGGTTCCAGCAGAAACAAAGATGGACTCAGCCTTGATTGATGAGAATCAGGATTTATTCTGCCATAACCTCCAGCCCAAACTGACAATTACCATCATAGTAAAATGAAGTTAGCATTGCCTTCCTGTTTTCTCTCCACCAGTTAAATGCTGTTTGCCATGCCCCCACCCTGCACGCCCACTGTGTGTACATGCCCTCACCCCACCATACCCCACTCTGGAGCTCAACTAATAATAGTTTCTTCATTTGTTGCCTTGTGATCATCTGGAAGAAGCAAGGCGGCACGGATATGCTCAGCAGCTGTGTGGTTGAGCTGGATCAACTGCAATGTGACCAACACTTCCCATAGCTGTTGGATTTAGGGTTTCTGGGTCTGTTTTCAATGGCTACAGTCCTTGCTCTGCTGCAATACTGATGCTCAGCTGTTTTGCGCACAGCTGAGTATCGGTTTGGAAAACCCCAACGTGGTTCCTCTTCTTGAATGGTGGCTCCGGGTTATATAATATGCCCGGAGCTGACACTGGGACTGCTTTGCTAGCATCCCAGATTCCGCTGTCTTCTCCCCACCCACTTTCCCATAGATTACTTACTTTTTGAAGATATCCAGAGGTCCAGAAGAGGCTAACCCACTGGCATAGAAGCCAAAGTGTTTTATTCAGATGATTGTGAAGCTGTAAGAACATGAAACCTAAAGAAAACATTTTCACCAGCTTCTGAGTAAAAGACTTTCGCCATGTGGCTAGCAGGCCTCCTGTTTCAGGAGAGCTTCAGGAATTGACATAGCAACAGCAGCCAATCAACGAGCAGCTTACTTCCTTTGTCTCATTGGGCTGAACTGTAAGTTGTTTATTTGCTACCATGCCCCAATCCCTGAAGCTGCTCATTTGAACTAGCCAGCCAGCAGCAAGCAGACCTGGCCCAAACTAAGCCTGACCAGACTGCGTCCAAACTAAGTCTACAGGCCTTCATGGCAAAGAAACCAGTCTTTTATTCAGATGGGAAAAGCTGTTTTCCTTACATCTCACATTCTCACAGTTTCATCAGCTTCTGAATAAAAAACTTTGGCTTCTCTGTCACATGGCTCAGACTCTTCTGCAGCTTCTCGAAAAGTAAACACAATAAAGCCATGGGAAATTGGGTGGGGAGATCTGAATCTGGGGACCCTCCATTTTGGCCTGTAACCAGCCGGGGCAGCCCTAGGGAGACCTGAATGAGGGCTGGGAGGGCTGGATCGGGCCCAGGGACCCTTCATTTCACATTGTAATAGGCCCTGTAACAGGCCATTTGCACTGGCAAAGAGGTGCTGGGTTTTGTGGCAGGCCAGGGCAAAGGCAGGAAAGTGGACTGGGCTGCAGGGGCCATATGGTTGAGGCAAGCGAGCAAGGGAGCCAGAGAGCAGCAGCTGCTACTCTGTGGCCAAGGCGGGTGAGGCTATATAAAGAGTGACTGGGAGGGGCAGGGAAGAGTGGGCGGGGCAGGGAGAGTTGGTGCGATTAGCTGATTCTCTGAGTTGTGGAAAAATTTAACAACCAGTTCAACTGAACTGGTCTGAACAGGCTGAATCCCACCTTTGGAATCTAAATAGATTTTGAATTATAAATTGCTGCTAAACAGTTTTAATCACCTTACTTTTTAAAGTGTGCTGTCTTTTTAAAAGCACCATTACATATTCTGTAATTACTACACCAGGCTTTCTTAATGAGGCAGTCATTGGTACTAGATTTTGAGAGGTGTAAAAAAGAAGCAAATGATAGTTATTCAGTGACTGTCAAAATAGCAAAATAATTTCATTAGCATTGACTTGAACATAAAATATCTTGGACCAGTTTTGGATGGGGACAATCTAATATAATTCATTTATATTCATTATTCATTTTCAATTAATGCAATTAATATATTTCAATTAATGAAACATAATGGTGAGACTTGCAATATGTTTGATAACAATTTTATTTTTCATTATGTTAAAAACAATTTTGTGGCAACAAAGTTATGAACTCTAGTGTATACTAAAATGGAAGTATGCCTGTCACAGTTGTTTGTTTATTTATTTGTCACTGAGAAATTGTAGACATTGTTGTCATTAACCACTGAGTGGTAAGAAAATAAGACAACTAATTCCACCAGCTTGTAAATTGATAGGAAACTTGGGATTATTTTTAATAATGAATGAAAATGATGAATTACATATTATATTAGAACCCACTACCCTAACCAAAAATAGATTACTGTTATTATTATTATTATTTATATTAATTACATTTCCTAACTGCATTAGAAGAACAAATCAAATCAACAAAGACACATGTCTGATGAGAAGAATGTTGTTGAAGAAGAAAGATTTTTGGTTAATCAATAATGCACATTAACTACAGTTCATTAAATTCTCATGATTCTTCATATTGCCAAAGAGTTCCAACAGAGCTAATTGATTTCCTGAATGAGAGTTAGTTCTACCCACTTATCATCTTCTGCTAACATTTCAAAGATATCAAGAAAATCATAAGCAAAGACAGATATTACAGTTACAATATCTATCTAAAGAACATGTATATATAATATAAAGATAAAAAATAATAGCCCTGGGATTCAAGACCTGTTGTTAAAAAGAAAGAAAGGAAAGAAGGAAGGAAGGATAAAAAGAAAAGTATTTTATTTGATTATCAAATTGTTAGTAAATTCATTAGATTTACAGATTGTGTAAATCATACGGGCTTCTATTTATTCAATATTCAGTACATTGTAATCTGAATATATGTATAATTCTGTTTATATTGTCTGGAGCTAAACTGGGGGCTTGAAGTACTTTATAACAATAATTTTATGCAGCATTATTTATATACATACATAACTTCAAATTTTAATTGTATTTAGTAAAATTTTAACCTGTTTATTACTAATGAAACAGGTCCATTATCAGAGCTTTATAACAAAAGTTTAAAAGTACCACAACTTATATGTAAATAATGGATATCAAGAGGAAATAACAGATACTACATTCATTGCTGAAAATAATTCATAAAATTAAAATTCAAAAAACCCCTCCATCGCAGGGAGGCGGAGCTAATAAAATGGTTCCGCCCCAGGCGCCTGATGGACCCTGAAAGGTTCCTGATGGAGCTTGGACTGTTTCCTGAGGCGCACACACATGACCCTGTTGGGGACCTGGTGGTCACCTGGGATAGGGTGGTGGCTGGGGCCCTCGATCGGGTCATGCCCTTGCAGCCTCTGACCCGGCGTCGATCCCAGTTGGCTCCCTGGTTCTCCGGGGAGCTTAGGGAGATGAAGCACCAGAAAAGACGCCTAGAGAGTGGTTGGAGGTCTAGCCACT
>JAEANM010024371.1:0-11169 GCA_017656035.1 Myanophis thanlyinensis
GATCTAAATACAAAGCTTCATCCAGATGCTGGGGAAGCTGTCGTGCCACCACAGTCTCTACAACCTTCGCTAAAAATGGAAGGTTGGAGACAGGCCGATAATTCGCTAACGAGAATGGCATACCATTATGGAATGGGCAACTACACAAAGAGAATAAGTTTAATTCACAAAAACCTCCTCTTACCCTACTGTTCATTGATGAAGAAACTGAGCGGAAATATTCCACTACGACAAAGTATTCAGGTTGTCACAAGCTACCTTAAGAAATTTTTTTACATTAAACTTTCATGCAATGAAGAAAACACATTAAAATAATATGAGATATATAGTAAACTAGGTTTAGTAATGAGATTTTATAATTTTCATCTCTTTAAAATACATACCTGTTGATAGCGAAATGATTCTGCTCTCTTCTTTTGATTTAACTGCCACTCTTTGAAACACAGGACAGCTTCATCTACAGTAAGCATCCTCAACTTCACCTGCTCTTGTAGAGTAATCAGCTGTCTCTGACCTGGAGTCTTCATACCAGCAAATGGATCATATATATTCTGTTGAGGCTGGTTTGAAACTGTATTTATTTGTTCTAAAAAATTTAAAAAAAACCATGTTATTCTCTCACAGGGCATATTACATAGTTCAATTGGGAAGTTTAAATCAAAGCCATCTATATTCTAACTAAGGAATGTTGTTCTCCAGAACATGAGTGAAGAGGGGAATCAAATGGGATGTTTGCACATGACTTTCATAGGAGAGAGGAAGAAGACAACAGTGGAAGTATGCTGTCCTACTCACTAACACATAACAGTGGTTTAGTGCATTTATTAATATTCTATAATTCCCTTCACCAAAAACCCAGACTGTACCAATTAAGTTGGGCCAAAAGCAGACCAATGCTCGTCCACAGAGCAATGGCCAATGACTCCACAAGGCAACTTGAAAGTTTCTCAGTAAAGATAAACCCACCAGGCAAACTTAAATCCACAATACAAGAGGGTTCACGAGGCAAGAAAAATTCCTTACAACTTCAGTTCCCTCAGTGGACAGAGCTCCCATGAGCCACAGTTGAGGCCAGTCGCGCGGGTCACAGCAGAATGAACAACCAAAGCCCGTCTTCTCCGCCAGCATGCCTGCCTCCCCTCCCCTGGTTCTCGGAAGAGCTGCTCATCTGATCTGGGAGCCCGAGGGAAGCCCCAGGTGGCCTTTTTGAAAGGGGCGGGAGCAGTTTATGTGGTGGATATTGTGTAGTGGGCCTTCAGTAGGCAAGAAGCAGACCAGCATAGCTACAACATTTATTGACTCAAAACTGGAAAAGAGGAACAGCAGACTAATGCCTGTAATTTATATTCTAGGCCCACAGGGCCTCAACAAATCATAATACTTGAAAAAGCCCACCCAAATATGAATGTTCTAACCTTCCCTCAAAAACAGTTAACAATTAGGATCATCTGAAGGTCAGCTTGCCTTTAGCAGGCCCCAACACAACTATATACATTCAATACATAACACCCCTCCCCCCAGGATAGTTTTTACCCTAGTCTACTCAATATTTATAGTCTTTAAGATAGACTGGGGACCCACGGATCCTGGTGGACTGCCGCAATGTTACTGGAGAGTCCTGTTTAGTGGGGTATTGCCCATCTCCAATTGGACAGAGTTTTGATGGCCATTTTGGTCACCCGTGAGTGATGGTAGCTCTTCTGCCCTTGATATCTCCATTTCTCCGGAGGCAGCCATGGGTGGTTTAGGCAAACTCGGAGGAAAACAGTTTCTTAATGGGTCTGATAATGCCTCAGGATCCTCACCTGGGACTGACCCGCCTGCTGATGCCATAACTGATCAATGTGGTGTCTGACTGTATGATCATTCCCCAGAATAACCTCATATGACAAGGGACTTGTTACTCTAGCTGCTACGCAAGATGCCTCACTCCCATAGTTCCTGGCCCAGACCAATTCACCTAGCTGTAAGTTCCTGGGGGTTGTTGGCTGAGCCATCTTCGACACTACTCTGTCTGGGTGAAGTCAGTCAAATTTCATGGTGAACTGGCGGCCCCACCTCAGCTCTGCTAGGCTCTGACCTGTTGCTGTACAGGGAGTTGTGTGTTGACACAGGAGGAAGATTGCCAGGTAGTGATTCTAGTCCCCAGTCATCATATGCTTGAGCACCTCCATTGTGATTCTGACCATTCATTCAGCTGGACTGTTGGTTGTGGTGGAATGAAGTGGATGTTATGTGCCCAATCATGTTGATGTTGAGGAAAGATTGAAACTCTTCTGCCGTGAATTGTGCCCCGTTGTCAGGCACAATCACATCTGGCAGACCATGTGTGGTGAACAGCCTGCACAACTCTTGAATGACTCTGGTCGTTGTCATTGATGAGACCGGTGCCACTTCCAACCACTTGGAATAACTGTCCACTACTATCAGAAACACCTGCCCCTGGAAGAGGCCTGCAAAGTCAATGTGCACATGAGACCACGGGGTGTGCATGGTCTCCCAATGATGCATTGATGCTTGTGGCATCTCTGGTCAGGTTTCTTGGCAGACCTGGCAACTCCTTACTTGATTCTCTATGTCTTTGTCCAGACCTGGCCACAAGTAGCTCCTGGCTAGAGCCTTCCCCCGAATAACTCCTGGGTGCCCCTTGTGTAGGGAATCCAGCACCTTGGAGCGAAGACTGGGTAGAATGATGACCCTGCTGTCCCACAGCACACATTTGTGGGCTGACAGTTCATTTTTCAGGGTCACATCCTTTATGGGCCGACAGTTCATTTTTCTGAGAAGCATAGTGCTGGAACTCAGGGCCCGGCCAGGCCTCTGGCCATCCCCTTAACACCCAGTTGAGAATGTGGCTAAGCATTCTGTCTGTTGTGGTTTCAGCTGCAACATCCCCTGCATATAGGGGTGCTTCAGGTAGGTCTTGGATTGCCAGAATTTGACAAACTGTGGATGGATCTGCCTCAATCTGCAGTAGGGGCAGTCAGCTGAGAGAGTTGGCATGGCCCATTTCCTTGCCCGCCTTGTGGACTAGCCGGTATGAGTATGTAGCCATGAAAATGGACCATTGTAGTATTCATGGTGATAGGATCTGCTGTGTCTGTTTATCAGCTGTGAAGACACCAAGCAGAGGTTTGTGGTCTGTAAAGATGGTTGTCAACTCCAAAAGAATTTATTTGGATTTTTTTTCTTTTCTCTCTCTTAACACTTTCTATTCATTTTCACTTTTGTTTCCTTTTTGGTTTGCCACACTAGACATAGCAGGGGGAGGGAAATAGTTGCTTGGGGTGATATCAAAGTAACATTTTTTGTCATGGGAACCAAGGACATTCAGCCAACATCTGGGAAGGCTGGCACAGTGAATGACCTAGTTGAACAATAGATGGACTGGACCAGACTATAGCATGTGACACCTTGGTGAAGAAAGTTTGGTTTTACTTGGGGTGGGGGAAATGAGGGAATTCAGATTCAGATTTCCCCCAGATGTACCAATATGATACCTTCAATAAAATTTAAGGAATATTCCTGCCTTGGAGTTTTAATGGTTGCAGAGATGTTATTTAGAACTCTGACAGATGGTGAATGTTCATCCATATAAGAAGTCGTGGAATTTTTTAATGCCAGCCACTATGGCGAGGGCTTCCTTGTCTATCTGGGCATAATTTCTTTCAGCCAATGATAATGTTATAGAATAGTATGCAATGGGGGCCTCTCTACCATCTGGCATTCTGTGGCTTAGTACTGCTCCAATGCTGTATGGCAAAGCATCATAGGCTAGTGTTACTGGTAGGGTTTCATTGAAATGAGCTAGGATGGAGTCCAAGGATAGCAATGATTTTACTGTTTTGAACACTTTTGTCTTGAGTGCTTGACCAGACTCAGGGTGCTTTTTTGTCCAGTAAGCTGTGTAGCAGTTCTGCCAGGGCACCGCCACTTCAGCCTGCCTGTGCCAGCTCACCTTGCTGCAATAGTGCCATTACCTCACTCAGGCCAGTGGGGGTCTGTGCTACTCCTTATACCACTTCTTGTACCACCCTCAACGGTTGAGATTTCCAGCCCCACCATGAGCTGTCCAGCTACTCTCCAGCAGGCAGGTGCACATGGATGGAGGAGCTGCTCCAGGACGAATAATGAGTCAGTCCTGTCATTAGAGCTCTGGAATATGGAACCGACTTTCTAACCAATGTCAGCAGGCTCTGAATGATGCGTGGGCTGGATAAATTGCTTTGGCGGTCCGTAGTTTGAGGACCCCTGTCCTAAATCCTTTCTCCTAAAGGGTCATTTAGTATGGACTCCTTGGTGAACTTGCAATGTGGTCTTGATTTTCATCAGATTTAATGTAAGAGCAGCATAAAAAATGGGGGATAAATTGTGTCTGAGACCTCTACCTCTATTGAGGGAAGGATTTTCCATTTTGGCATAAATTGATTCCTTCATTCCTCTCTCAAACCATCTATCTTTTCTGCCCAAAATGTGAACATTATGGTCTTCAAGACAGTGTCTCCTTTCTTTTAAATGAAGATACAGTGCTGATTCTAGTTCTATGGTACTGTTTTCTCCTGTGCCGGGCCATCCTGTTATGTAAAGGCTACTTAGTTTCTCCAATATACAGCTCTGAATACTCTCACTGAACTGGACTGCATACACTACATACATTCCTCTTATGTTTTGGTGTCCAATCTTTAGGATGGACAAACCTCTGACTCAGTGTGTTGGTAGGTTTGACGAACAGAATTATTTGGAAAACACCACATATCTGTCTTCTTCAAGCCCACCAAAACACTATTTTGCCTACTCACCTAACAAGCGTATTCAGATTAGATGAGAAATAAAACTACACTGGAAGACATATACAGGGTCCCTCTCACCAAGTTGTGCTCAGACTGAAGAAGCTACTTGAATAAGCACTGAAATGTTTCAAACCAAAAAAGAAAAGAAAACCAGTTGCCATGACTCAACTTCCAGATTAGAAAAGGAAGTATGTGAACCCAGTGTCCTTTGGAAAGGCGTCAATTGCAGTTTGAGCAACGATGGTTTTCCCTTGTCTTCCTTGACCTCTAAATCCGCTAGAGACTGCTGGTTCATTGCCAGCTCTTCATTCCGCCACTGTCTCCAATTCATCATTTCTTCTCCAGAAGTCCTGACCACTCGTTTGCCTTTTCTGTGTCTTTAGTCCAAACTGGCATTCCATATAGTCACACAATCTATCTCATATTACATTTAATTCTCTATTTTGTAAAATCCATTAATTGCCCTTTCCCTTGATATTAAACAATAAGCAATCCCACGAAGGCATGGTCTAATTATTTCCAAATAGTATAAAAAGCATCTTTGTCAAAATAAATTTAAACAGTTCAAATAGAATTAAGCTTTTTGCTATTAATTTAAAATTCTTGAAATTATTATTTTTTCTATCTTTAATCTATAAAGAAGGCTGATTCACCCAGTAGTTTTTTTCTTCATCCTATTGATTTAAATATTTCTCTTTATAAACTGATTATATCTAAATGTGGTTAAGAAAGGGAGATCCAAACCCAGTATCCTTAAATGCCTGTGTTGCAGTAGTGAGCACATTGGATCTTTTTTGACTCCCAGCCATTCAACTCACAAATTTAATTCCTGCAGTCTCCTCATAAATAGTAACTGTTTGAAATATAGGTGGAAGATTTTTTTTTTATATCTCCTTATCCGAAGAGGCTCTGCTGCCAAGAATTTGTTGTCTGTCCACCAGTCATCATCACAATGCTGTGTCTGCTTCTCCACAGATTTTTAGTCTGCCATGTACTTTTTCCAGACTCCTCTATTTATTTAAATTACACTGAAGACCAAAATAACTCTTGCATGAGAAAGCAATAAAACCAATTATAAATATCAAGAAATTGGCACAGCCGAATTTATGAAACTTCTGAAGTTCCCAAAACTAATACACAATTTAATATATGGTAGTGTAATAAATTTAGCAGTATTTCTAGAAATGTCTGGAAACCTGTCAAGTAAGATTAAGAGTCTGAGAGTGCTCTTTTCTGAGATTGTGTAAAAACAGGGAAGAGAAATGTTATTAAGATAGTTCACCACTGTAGATAGAAGAGGAATCACATCAATATCTTTTAAGGCTACTTATGTTGCTCTGAGAACTCACAGCCCTCAGGCCGGATGCGTCACGTGCTGGCCGCACCCACCCCTGGTTGCAAAACATCTCATGACAACAACTTGACACCATGAATTTGATATCTCTGCTCTAAGATAACAGCTCTTAGATCCCATTGCCATTTCCTGTTTTAACCACAGTAACTAACATGGCTCAGCTATGCTAATCTACAATGAATAGCATTAATCCTTAGTAAAACATACAATCTGTCAAAAAAACTGCAAAAATTCTGTAATGGTGACTCACCTTTGCCAATATTTTTTGCAGAAACATAAAGATTCCCAGATTTCTCTTGATCTTTTTCTGTAAATACTGAACATGCATAATTTATTTAAAAGTTAATAATATAAAGTTGTGTTAGTAGCACATACTTAAAAATGTTATAAATAGTATTGAAATATAAATCATGTTATCAAACATAGCATCAAAAGAAATATAAATACAAATAGGAACAAAACTCAGAGGAGTACCCAAAATTGAAATATATTTTAAAAGGAAGAGTTCTAAATTATATGAATTTTTAAATGATATAGGTTATAAAAACAGAAAATTTATCACCATAAGACAAACTTTTAAAGACATGATGAAATAACTAATTCAGGTCCATTATCACAATACAAACTGCAGGAGAACTGTCTTTCAGAGCAAATCTTCCTTGTGAATCAAAGAGAAATTATTTTTAAAAAATCCCTTCAAATTGAACTATTAGATTAGGGAATAAGATACTACTTCACTATTGATTCAGCCTGGGCTGAATAATTACAATAAAATTATTGTTGTAAACTCCAAGGAAAAGGATATAGAGCATTGGATTTAAAATCTCAATTCCATGATATGCTAGTCAATTCCATTAATCATGTAAAAATATTAGGACATAAAAATAATGCATTATCAAAACTTAAAAATGAGATAAGCATTTATATATTTTAAGCAGCTACTTATTCTAAGATCTATCCAGACTTTATGTACAGTAGACTAAATTTTAAGCAGAAAAGGCATACCACAAATGTTTATCACATGTCTAAAGTTGCCCCTTTTTCCGGCAGAATTAGTATCTTAATAACTTAGGTCAATGCCATGGATATAGTATATTTTAACCTGAGCAACCTAATGCAACTGTGGTCGGATACAAACTAGGTGGCAGCAGTATAAATGGATGCAACTGCTTAAAAGACAAATGCTCTTTTAGTATATGTTAACAGATGCATAGAGTCCAGATGCCATGTAATAACTTCCCCTCTGCTCTGTCTTAATCACCCCTCATAGAGTTCTATGTTCAATTGTTGTGGACATCACAATTGAAAATGTACAAACTGGAGTGAGTTAAATGAACAACAACCAAGATAGGGATGTAGCTGGAAACTTAGTCATATTAGGGATAATTAAATGAACTGGTTTAAGCTTAGTCCTCAGAAAAGATAATTAAGGAGATATATCACTTCATTTTCCTGCTTTCTAAGAGCTTGTCATAAAAACAAGAGAATAGACATTGTTGGTTGCCTAGAAACTAGTACTACAACGAATAGGTTAAATTGCAGGGAGATAGATTCAGTTTATTTATCAGAGGTTTCTGATGATGACCAAAGCTGTCAACCAATAGAATAAATTAGTTTATATAGTGAAGTTTCCCTTTCCCAGAGGTCTTCAAATATAGGATGGATAATATGGATAGTCATTTGCCCCAAATGTTTCTACAGCTCCTGCAGAGAGTAAGGGATTTACTAAATTACTTCTAAACTACTTTACTTGAATTTCCAATCTTCTAGGAATCTAGCAGAAAATTATGCAGAAAATTTATACAATTGATAGCTGTTATGTAATTACTATAACAATGAGAACTTTATATATTATTTTATTTAGTTTCATATACTGTAATTAATATAAAGTCAACTCCACAGATGCCTTACAGTTTTCTTGAAAACTGATATTAAAATGCACTGGAATGTGCTGCATGCAGAAATGGTTGCCAGAAAACACAAATAGGGATTGAGAGACATGCAAGAAAAATTTAGAAAGAAGGTATGTAAGTATAAACAAGGGATCAGCACTATTTTTGGGATTGCATTGCACTTGTCACTTGTAATTATTTCATCTTCTCATTATAAGATCTAGGAGATCAGGAACAAAAATGGAACTACGCTTTAGGTTGTCTCCTAGACAAGAACAATTAACTTGTTTCCCTTCAGATAAGACCTACCCAAAAATAAGAACTGCCCTGATCTATTAGTGTGTTCCTAATATAAGCCCTATTCAAAAATAAGCCCTAACTAAGGTTGTCATCAGCCAGGGGTGTGTGGCTAGCACTGGAGGCAGCAAGGCACAGGGGACAATGGTGTCTGGCAGCAGCCACAGCTTGAGTAGCACAGGTGAGTTGATTATCTGTCCAAGCAGCTGATAGAGGCAGAGGCAGGGGGAGACACGTGATCCAGACGCACTGTACATGCTGCAGGAAAGCTGAACGATGGTAAGCCAGAGCAGGTGAGTGGCCATGGGAGGCTTGTCTTTGCATGGCAGCACTGACAGATGGAGGCAGAGGTGTGGGGTGGGGGAGAAGGCAAGTGATCCTGATGTTCTGTGCAGACCACAGGCAAGCCAAGATGTGAAGATTAGCTTCCCATGGGATGGCCACCTGTTCTGGCCAACCAACTCTCAGTTTTTCCACAGCTCATGCAGTGTATCCAGATTGTGTGCCAAGCTCCTGCACCTCTGCCACCATCTGCTGCTTGAACTAGTAGTCATCTTGAGTCTGCTGTGCTGGCTGCACAGCCCCAGAGTGTCGACCAAAGGGTCAGCGGGGCTACAGTTGCTGCCAGACATCAGCCCCTGCATGCTTGCTTCCTTTTGTGTACATCCCGGGGAGGTGTTGTGGCCCAACAGCAGCCAGCTGAGCTGTTGGTGGAATCTGACAGCAATGAACACTATGGGACTGCCTTGGAGGCTGAGGAAGACTCTGGGAGGTGTTCGGAGTCACAGTGGGGATTAGAGAGGTCTGTTGGCCACCAGCTGGCTTCTGAATCAGGGAGCAGTGAGGAAGAAAAGCGGGAGGCTGTCCCTGATGTGCATATGCGTAGGACTGTGAGGAGGAGGGACCAGCTTCAGAAGCAGAGCCAGAGAAGAAATTAAATACAGGTGGATAATGATTGGCCCCTCCTGGAGAGCTTATAGGAGGAGTGAAGGGAGGGGAACTTTGTAGGAAACAACAGTTTTACAAAGTCAGCTGTGTAAAAAGGTTGTTTGGAGAATCTGTGAGTTTCTATCAAGCCTTGTTTTAATTGAGATAGCATTCTTAATTTAATTTAATTAATTTTAAATTGATTTTAATCTTGTATTATTGTATTGTTTTTATAGGCTGTTCACCCCGAGTCCTTCGGGAGAGGGGCGGTATAGAAATTTAATAAAATTAAAATTAAATTAATTAATTCTGGGCTCTCAGCCAGGGGGTTGCTTATCTCCCCATTAGTTGTGGCATATAGCCAGGTATGCTTTCGTGTGTTTTGAGACCTGAAACAGAACAGGGGGCACCCAGCCGGCTGAAGTAGTATTTCCCCGAAATCACCCTGAAATCGTGTTTCCCCAAAAATAAGCCCCAATGCTTATTTTGAAGTCCCAAGACCAGATTTTATTTTCAGGGAAACACAATATAAATTAAGGCAAAAGCAGAAGTAATAGGGGAAATTACAAGGCAATATATTCAGACAATAGGAGTGTTTCCTGAAAGTAGTAGCTTTCAACTAATGCAGCAGTCCCCAACCTTTCCAGCTTGGTGGCCCAGCATCGGGGAGGGGGGGGTAGGTGTGAGAGTGTTAGGCGTACGTGCACAGCTCCATTTATGCAAGTGGCACATGCGAATCAATAAATATTTACTTTTTCACTTGATTATATTTGTAAAGAAAAACTCTGAAATAAGATAATTATTTGACATCTGTTAAAATGGATATTTCCCCCTCCTACTCTATGTCTAGCAAAAAAGTTACCAGATTTTTGTTCACCAATCACCTTTAAAAATGTATGGTTCTTTGTCTTGTTGTATGGAGGTGGGTTCAGGTCTTGGAACAGGAACAGGTGGCCTGTTGACCATTTCCTGGGGAAAGCTGTCTTGTTCCACACTATGACAGACATCTTTGTCTTCACTTTGATGATAGATACCTTCTTTAAGTTCTGGTATCTCCAAATTAACACCTAGAAAAAGAAATCATTAAAAATAAAACAAACAAAAATGAATAAACAAAAAATTTCTTACAATTTTCTTCATAAAAGAGTTTCGAGGGATCAGCTCCTCTAGGGAAATAGTTTGGGGGTCAAACTGTAGTTCACGAAAGTCTTCTGCCATTTCCAAAGTCGCCCCTACATATATGTTAGAAATAACTGGCAATTCAGTTGAGGACATGGTCACATTCTTAAGCAAGCTCCAAGCTGTATGTTTCTATAACCAGTACAAGCTAGGCCTATTTTTCATCATGCTAACCCCATTTACTTTCCTATAAAAACAGTTATATAAATACTAACCTGTGTTCTATTCATGGAGATGCACTAATAAAGGGAATGTGAGAATTACTGAAGAAGCAATATTGTTCTGTTTCAAGCGCACAGACTGCTTATTACAGATAGTTAAACTCAACATAAAGTGTTAATTGTAGCTTGCTTTATTATCTTCCCAGGTATTCTCAATCAATCAACACTTAAGATTATTGAAGGGATTCTTCTGAGGCATATACATTTTGTTCCCTTTGCTGTAGGTGAGAAGAAGGTTCTTTCCCACACATGTTTGGAGATTTAAAATGGTGGCTCATCTTGAGGGAGGAAGGATCCTGACAAAGACTACAATCTGAAAAGCCCCACTGGCCAATTAAAAACACCAATGAGATCACATGGTGTACTTTCCCAGAAGTCAATCTCTTAAGGGGATAGTTCCTAATTGCTAAACTATGTACCCCAATCAGCACAAATACAGTGGTACCTCTACTTACGAAATTAATTCGTTCCGGAAGCCATTTTGTAACTTGAAAATTTTGTAAGTAGAG